>CM061048.1:14647291-14947755 GCA_030762985.1 Adelphocoris suturalis | reverse complement strand
AAACCTGACTTCCAGCTTCGGCCAATCAGAGGCCGATTTTTCTATCATTTAGCGCTTCTTGTTTGAAGCGGGTCACAAGAACCCTACAGACCTTGATTTTTATAAAGACGTTTTTGTGATACGTAACTGTGATGTAAATTGTGAAAGTAATGATAGGTACCTAATAATCCTGAAAGTGATGATGACATTATCATTACCTATAGTGATAGTGAGGCCGGAACTATGTGATTTTTTTACTCTACTGAGATTTTAAGCGAGGTTTTTATGAATCTTTTTTTAAAGGGGGTTCGGTATACACTTCTTTTCTAAGTAAAGTTTTTTTTTATAGAGAAAATGTGAGTCAGAAGGAACAGAGACACCTGAAGTTTTTAGGTAATCATATTTTTATGAACCTACCTATCAAAAGTAAAACAGGTGAAAGTCAATAATGATAATGAAAGTGATGATGAGAGTATAAAAACCATCTCAAACAAACACTAAGTATAGGATTCCTTGATAAGAGATTTAAGACTATTTTCCAACAGATGTTCCTACTAAACCTTCCTATGTTTAGATAAACTTTGTTATAAGCTAATTTATTTTTCTCTATTGTTATATAACAAAGTTTGTAAACGTTTTCGAAACACTGTTTTTTAAAGCAGGCTAGGTGGAGTTGATGTGAAAGACCCCAGTGCGTCAGCTTTTTCAACTAGTGAATCGGCGGAATCCAGTGCAATATTGATGCATGCTATTCGGAGTGGAGATCCCCTGAACACAACTGAGCACATTGAAAACGTGAGGCGAGTGAGGAAACAAGGGCGCTCAGTACGAGACAATGATCAGAAAGCTCAGTTTGAACAGCTCGTTGATTTACTCCCTGCCAAACAGTCCCGCTCAATAAAGCGAATAGTAGAAGCAAAATCTTCCCAGTGGTTGACTGTAAGTCCAACCATGGCTGACAATTTTGATCAGAGTGCTACTCAGTTTCGAGATGCACTGGCCCTAAGATATGGAAAGGACCCATCTGGGCTACCGTCACATTGTGATGGTTGCGAAGAGCAAATGAGTTTGACTCATGCGCTCAATTGCAAAAAAGGGGGCCTAGTCAAGCATGGACATGACAACCACAGGGATGATTGCGCTAAACTCGCTAGTCTAGCTTGGGGAAGTGTAGGAGTGGTACCAATATTACGAGAAGCAGAAAACGAGAGGCCAGCGCTCATCGCCGATATCGTGGTGGAAGGATTGTGGGAAGGTGGGAGGAAAGCGTTTTTAGATAACCGCATTGTTAATGCCGACGCCCCCTCTTACCTTCACCAAGATTGGGACGCAACTGCAAGGGCACATTCACAGCAGAAGCATGCAAAATATGATGTGGCAGCAGAGGACAGAAGAGGATCATTTACTCCATTAATCTGTTCTTGTGATGGTGCCTTACATGTGGAGTACAGTGCTTTTCTTAAGAGACTGGCAGATCGGCTCAGTGAAAAGTGGGCAAAGCCGTACAGCCAATTGTTGAACTGGGTTACAGTGAAAATTCAATTTTCTATCATTCGGGCGGTGTCTCTACGCTTGCGAGGAAGCCGCAGGAAGTTGCGTCACCTGAATTTGGAGGATGGAGCTGCTGTGCCTGCCATCAGCTAAAGGAAATAGCATGAATGAACTAAAAATTGCAGGGGTTAAATACTGAAAACAAGAGGGCTAACGTACATAACCCCTGAAAATTCCGTGAAAAACAGCAGTTTATACTTTTAAAAAAAATTATATTTATAGTTTTACGAAAAAAAAAAAATCAAATAGGTAACTTTTTCAAAATTGTTCTCCCTTACGGTTTTCCAAGATTTTACAGTGTTTTTACCAGTATTAAAAATCTGAACTTTTTTTATGAAGAAATTATGTCTTTTATGTTCCAAATTAACTAATGAAAAAATTATTTTTCTCAACGTTTTGTGCCAAAACCTGGTATACCCAAAATTTAATTAAATATATCACTTTGAATAGTTTCTCTGGATCTTCTTTGACTCGATATTAATGGAAGGAAGCAAGGAATGAAGCATAGAAAAAAAATGGATCTTCAAATTTTAATATTACAAATACAATCATAAAATTTGTTTTTCTGCAAAATTTACTAAAGTGGATATGTCAGGTTTTGGAAACAAGCTCCTCAAATTATGCGTCCCTAAACAGGACTTCGTTCCCTCATTTACTGCAGCTGCGCTGGTTAGGAACAGTTTCCCCGCTGTTTAGAGCCCCGCATTTATTTCGGCTTATTATTTTCAACGATGAACCTTCGTAATCAACCAAGAAAAAAAATTTTTTTAACACCCCTGAAAATGTTTAGGTTTACGTTTGAAGATGCGTAGAATCCAAAAATCGAATTTAAACAAAATCCGTCCGTTCGCCACCTGCCGTCCGCGGTTTTTCTCCGAAAAAAAATGAAACTTGTGATATAATATTTGGGGTCTAGATGGTCCTAGTTGCTCGGCGTCAATTTTTATCAACCCTAAAGGGTTGTACTCGTATTAAAGGGCTAAACATACCAAAAATCGAGATCTCAGTAATAATTTTTGCTTGTCAATGATAAATTTCCTCTCTCTTTCCTGACGAGTCGGGGCTTGATTTTGCTACTTTTGGGCGGTAATTTGGTATGTAACGCTGCTGATATATACAAAATTAATCTTATATAGGTACAACACACAATTAATCTTAAGTTATATACAAAATTAATCAGACATTTTTAATTAAATTTCATTGAAATTATCTTTTAAAAAAATCTATAAAAACCGCAAAAAATATAAAGTTCAAAATCTCTTTTTGAATAGCAGATTATTATTTAGAATACGTTTTTTGCAAAAAATTTATAGTTTACGATTCTTTTTTTACTTAAATAAAATTCATCTCGTTTTTAAACTAAGCTTATTTCTGTTCTAGAACCAAAAATTTCAACCATGTATCATGTTTTCTCCTCGATTCCAAGCGGTTGCAATCATGTTCACAATATCAATTATTGAGAATGATCACCTGTGTGTAAACAATTATTTATATAACCATGCTCATAACTCAGTTTGTTGGACACGCCCTTCGCAGTAGGTAACATAATATTGTAGGATAAATCGAGAGCTTTCGAACGAATGGTCAACGAATTTTGTGGGATGAAAAACGACGAAGTACCATTTCCCTAGCAACGACTCGGTTGTAGGCGGAAATCACTGTAACACTATATGTTTCGTGCGCGGAAAAAAATTGACTCGCAAAATTTGCTAGGAACCCAGGGCTAAAACATGATACATGTTAAAACCCGAATTTTGATAACAATTTAACTTAACGAGACTTTACGAAAGTTCGCTCATACGATCATGCTGCATGACTGGAACTTTTGAATATCCATATCCATGCAACTCCAGGGTAGTACCTAAGTTCTATGGTCCAGCATCAGCACTCAAAAAAGTTTTACCCAATGCAGAAATACCTACTAAAACTCCGTGTTTCAGGTTTGGTTTAGCCAATTATGAATTGTGGGAAATATTGATTTATTAGGAAGATAGTGATCGGAAAGGTCAGGGCGGATGATGGGGAATATCGGAAAATTCAGTTATCCGCTCCCCACTAATTAAATACTGTTGGCGATCAGCAGTGATCATCCATGCAGAATCTAAATTATTAACTGAAGCAATCATCGGCAACTTTTCATTGCTGCGCATATTATACCCACTCCGCTCTCCCAAAGTCCAATAATTTTCCCCTACCTTCAATTAATAATCATTAGACTTAACATCCCCTCCGCTCTTCCACCTTTATCACGGCCTCCGTAATCCTTCATAAATTAAAGGTTCGATGGAGGGAAAAACAAAAAAAGTAAAAAAGTAAAAAGTACCTACTTCCAATTTCGGCTTCTACTTCGCTTCTCTTCGACGGATTTATTTTCAATTACCCGAAGCCCCTCCGTCGGGAAAATACAAATTACCCCCCTCTCTCTCTCACACTTCCCGGAGGTCGTAATAAAAGGGCTAAAAAAAAAAGATAAAACGACTAAAAACCGTCACCGAGATAATTTTCCGTAATTTTACAGCCCTGGTGGTGTGGGAGAAAAGTGAATGGAGAAAGGGGGGGCAATGCCCCCGGCACAGAACCTTCCCCTCACACAATCTCGCCCCTCCCATAAAAATATCAGACTAAACGGACCGTTAAAGGAGCTTTAAAAACCTTCCTTTTCGTTCCAGCGGTTTTTTTGTTATCAACCTGCGGGGGAAAAAAAGATATTAAAATTTTTTTCTCGCGAATATGCTTTTTTTCTTATTTTGTTTTATAAATAACGGCCCGTCCAAGAGGAGTTCTGCTTGGAGCTTTGAAGAGAATTTGCAATTACACCGAATATCAACGGTATAACGATTATAATAAACTCGTCCGCGTCTCAATTTGCGTTTCGGAGCGTGAACGGCGAATCAGCTGAAGAGGTGGGAATTCAGGATTCCCTTTTCGGGAATTGCGTTTTCCGTTTTTCCCGTTCGTCTCGAGAAGAATTTCATTTCGACTCATTTCATTTTCGGGTTGAGTGACAAACGGAGGAATTAAATCACGGGAAAAGCGCGAAGCGGGAGTGTCACAGCGTCGTCGAAATTCCGCGAAGCGTTGAAAGATATTTTTCATTTGGGCGACAAATATTTGGATCGAAGTGGTTGGGATTCCAGATTATGATGACTCTCAGGAAGAAGTACATAAGCTTTCAAATGAATTTGAAGGGATTCAAGGTTCTACATTCAGGCATTCAAGGTTCTTCACTTTCTAGAATTCTTCGTAAAGATCTAATGAAGAGAGTTTATTTTGCATTGATGCAATCTGTTCTATCATATTGTATTCCGGTTTGGGGTAGTACGTATATATCCACTCTAAGACCAATATTGTCAGCCAAAAAGCCATTATCCGCAAAGTTGAGAAGGTCGGATATCTACACCACGGTTTTCCTCTTTAATAAGTTGAAAGTTCTCCCCTTTGTACAATTAATCAACTTCAATGGCGTAAAACAAATTCTAAAATCCGAAACCCTCAACTTCCTCCCGCACGCTGCTTCCACTAGATTTAAGAGTGATTTCAAATTAAGCCTTCCCCTACTCCGAACTACGTATGCTCAAAAATCATATCGTTATAATAATATTAAAATTATTAATAACCTACACTTAAGTCTACGAAATAACCTTCTGTTTGAAAAGTTTACAAGAACTCTACTTTTTGATTTAAAAAATTTCTTTTTGACAAATGTAGGGACATAAATATCTACAATATTCAGAATAAAAATGGAATAATAATTAAATATTTACTTCAAATGATGGCGAAATTGCGAAAATAATTTTTGAAAATAGAAAGGAACGTTCAGCTCATCTTTCACCACGAGGTATAACCTCATATGGAAGATTAATTTCATGATGTTTCTTCGTGTCTACGTACGAGTAGAAGTGACGAGACCCTCTCGAACGAGCAAGTTTGTCCCCCACCCCGGCAACTACTTGGAACCGTTCCCTACAAGAAGAACTGTGAGTTCTTCAATTCCGTTCAACCTGTTTAGTGGACATGTAGGTTAGAATGAAGTGTACATAGTTTGGTGGTCTGGATGCTCGCAAGCTCGCATCTCAAAAATACATAACATCAAGAAAGTAGTCAATCCCTTAGTAAAAATGCAGATTAGTTGGATATGTAGATCAGAATGAAGTGTATAGTTTCGTGGTCTCATAACACGATCACATAACAGTTTAGAAACGTAAATGTGACTTTTCATTTGTGACTCATGAGCTGCTCCGCGTTGAACGGAATTGAAGAACTCATAGTTCTTCTTGTAGGGAACGGTTCCAAGTAGTTGCCGGGGTGGGGGACAAACCTGCTCGTTCGAGAGGGTCTCGTGTAGAAGTGTTTTTATTTTTGACATTTGTCTTTACTTTGGCACATAAACGAAAAAAGCGTTACGGTTGGTTTTCTGATGATTTCCGCTTACAACCGAGTCGTTGCTTGGGAAATGGTACTTCGTCGTTTGTCATCCCACAAAATCCGTTGACCATTCGATCGAAATCTCTCGATTTATCCAACCCTATTATATTAACTACTGCGAAGTGCGTGGCCAACAAGCTGAGTTATAAGCATGGTTATATGAATAATTGTTTACACACAGGTGATCATTCTCAAAAATTGATATTGTGAACAAGGTTGCAACCGCTTGTTAATTTTTGATTTCATTGAGCTGGTGTTTCGATGATTTGATTCATAGCAGGTGATCCGAATATTGCGAGAACGGTTTGATTTGTGAAGCGGTGGTTAAATCATTATAATAGGTAATTTCTATAGTTTACACTCTAGGAAGCTGTAATTTCGTATGTAGCCTCTTTAGGACATTTACTTGACGATGCCCAGGGTCCGGATCAGCTGAGTGGCTCTTAGAGCTTGCATACGATTCTGCAACACATACGAGTCTGCAACTAAAGACATAAAATGTCTCAATGTGTTGCAGACTTGTATGCAAGCGTTTCTGATGATTATCGAATACAACTTCATCGTTCAGTTTAGTGTTTACTTTTATGTCTTTACTTTGGCATTTGCAGTAGTTCGGATTTTATTTAAATTTTGTAACTGACTGTATACCTATTTTTCATTTCTATGTGTTTTGAATTTGTAAAATTATGAAATAAACTAATTGAAAAACAAAATTTAAGAAAAATAAAACAATAAAAAAAGGTGATACCTACGTAATGTCCCTTCTATTCTTGATTTACATTATTGACCTCAGAGTTGCGGCACGTCCTGGTTTAATCAGGACAGTCCTGCTTTTGGAAGAATTGTCCTGGCCCTGGTCAAGATGTTGTAGATGTACAGAAAAACTCTCAGGGTGGGGATATTTTGGGTCCCAAGCACGAAAGCCTGGTGGCTTATTTTACTTTTCTGAGAGTTTTGCGTTCAATCAAAGGGATTCAGCCCTCTGGTGAGGGATGTGAGTACTTTAATTTATTGTTCGCTTCGAATAGACATCATTGGGGTTTGTGTCAAGATGTTACCAGGATGTGAAATGTCCTAATTTAGGTTATTTTGGTAAGGGCCTCCTATTTTATTCATTTAATTCATAACAATGACCAAGAAAAAAGATTTTAACCCCATCTCAAGGTTTGTCGGTTAAAGTAGGTACGTTTTAAGAAACACGGATTCTAAACACCAAATGATGAGGAAAAAAATCGAACTTGAAAAGTTCCAGTCATGCAGCATGCTAGCATGAGCAAATTTTCGTAAATTATTATATTTACCATGAATATTTTTGGACTTTGAGCGCTTTGGGTGCAGGAAAACGTTAACTACCTACCATATTTATGACAAAAAACTTTTTATGAATAATGATTAGGTGGTCTAGCAAAGCTTTTGTCTTTCAAGCATATTTTGCAACTTTTATCGATTGCTGAACGAAATTGACGTACATTTCCAAGGGTAAGTAAAAACGACCGAAAAATACTGGTTTAAAAAACCATCTCCAGTTTTATGAGAGAGTCTCATTGATCTGAATGAAGGATTCCGATGGATCTCCTACGTTCCCAAACCGAATAATTTCTTTGTTCCTTATAAAGTATTCAAGTCCCCAATACCAGTTACCAATTTAACAGAGCTCACAAATTCTTTCCCTTCCTCAGTCGATCCGATTGTTCGAGAATACATTAATAAAAAATGGCCAAACAATTTGGTTATTTACACCGATGGCTCCATCCAGAATAATAGTGCCGGATGTGCATATTATGACCCAGCCAGAAATATCATACATACGTTTCGTTTATGACCGAACATACATCTATATAGCAGAATCTTACGCGGTATCCAAAGCCCTTACTTGGAATCAACTGGAATGCCCTTCGATCCCGAATGCAGTCATTGTGACTGATTCACTTAGTGTTGTCTCAAAGCTTCAGAACGTCAACATGAGATCTCGTCTCACTAACATTGAGGCATCCATACTCCAAACATATGCTGAATTGACTGAAGTAGGAACGAGATTTGTTTTTTGCCGGACGAGAGGTCATATCGAAGCTGTAGGTCATATCGAAAGCAGATGCTGGAGCTCGACGATCCACTGCCCTCCCCCGACCATCTCCATCTCACTCATTTCCACCATTGGACCTAAAACATCTCATTACTTCTCACCTGCGCATCAATTGGAAACGGGAATTTTACTCTCACCAGATGTTCATTGGTGACCGTTACAAAGAACTGTTTCCACCATCGAACTGGACACCTTGGTTTGCTAAAACAACCGAACCAATGCCAAAGCAATATTACAAGATCATTCCCCGACAAAGAGCAAGGGTATCGATATTATACTGCACCAACTCATACTTACACCGAACCGGGAAAACAGACACCCCTCAGTGCAGATTTTGTGAGGATATTTTGGAGACCCCAGAGCATTTAGTCTTGGACTGTCCAGCTTACTCTGACCATAGGCGATTAATGATAAGCAAAATCAAACAAAAAATTCTTCACCCATACAACCTCGACTGCCTAACTTAGCAACTATCATGAGTTGGCATGGACACACACATACACACTCACCCGACAAAATCGCCTCCTTTTCCCTGTCCTGTCTTTGTGGATAGTTTAACCTTTGTATTTTCTTTCGTGTTTTTCCCCGCTCCTCAACCAGAAGGGTCATTAGCAGAATTTTGTTCTTGCTTTCGATGTTTTATCGACGATTCCAGCGTTTTCATTCCCAAGATTCCGTTGCAAGATTCATTTTACACGTTTTAAAGATTTGTGTTCTTCACGTCAGAATCTTTTTTGTATGATGTAGAGGTAAGGTAAGCGGTCGTTGCTTCTTACTTCATGTTATATTTTGGAAATTGTCTACGGTGAGTTTTGAGTAGTGATTCACTACAAGAGTCACGTAAACGTCTCTATAAGAGTTCTATTTCTCTCGGGCTTACGAAAACGCTACGAGAAATCAATGCGAAAAGGTTAGCATTCATCGTGGTCGCTCTAACAGCTTGTTTTCGTGTATACGAGAAATACCAATACGAGAAATAGAAAAACTCTCCATTACTCTACCAACCGCGATATAATTCATAGAGAATTTTTCTGGAACATAGATCTACTCCACGAGTTTAAACGAAATCGTACCAACAGATGATATAGAAATTAACGTTTGCGCATGCGCACAGATTAATATTTATGAGACGGCAATAAAAGTTATAGAGAGCCGTCTAGAAGCTATCCCGCACAATCCCTGATAATTTGATAAAAACCGTTCCATTAGACTCGGAGTTTTGCCAATGTCAATTGATATTAGTTTCGCTCATGCGCAATGGTTATTTACCAATCGCCATATAATTTACAGGGCATTTTTCTAAAACACATACCGAATTACGAACAGAGTTTGAACGAAATCGAACCAACAGAAGATAAGGAATCGACGTTGTGAGAAATTCAAGTTTGCGCAAATTCACTAGCACACAGGCTAGTGTAGATTTGACGGCATTGAAAATTATAGGGGACCCTCTAGAGGCCAACCCACAATCCCTGAAAATTTCACCGGAATCGCTCTGAAACGGTATAGTTTTTGGCATGACAAGGATTTACCACAGACCGTCAGACAGACCGACAGACAGGCACGGAATCAAAACAAAATTGATCAGCAAGCTCTGAAACGCAAAAAGCAAGTGGAATTTTCATTTTGGAAGACAAAAATTATTTCGACTTCAATCACGTCACGTACTCAAAAGTTTTCCTACCTTTGGTAGTGAGATTTTTTTTTTTTTTTTTTTTTTTTTTTTTTTTAATGTCAGCTTAGCTTTACCATCCGTCAACACTTGATCCCGTGCTCGTCTTTCACAAGATTCGTGGAGTACGCTCATTTCCCTGTACGCATCTTTCGAGGATTCTTGAGGAAGCAAAATAAATTGTAACGAGATGGGTATCCCAGTATTCTTCCCGGTCTTTCGGCCGTCTCCCGTATGACAACGGAAGAACAATGGAAGGCTCGACCTCCTGTGGAAAAATCCATTGTAGACCTCCGTCCCGAAAGGACTACCTGGAGTCTCGACCTCCGCAACATTACCATTTTCGTAGCTTGAAGAGAACATCCGCTTCGGAACATTCCTATATTCTCATCCACCATTCTCCGCGTTCCTTTCTTTCGTAATCAGCGATACGGGGACATGTGAGAAATCTCTCTTTAAGCGTACTAGGATATTCTCATTTATCCTTAATATCTTGCGATTAAAGTTAAATGAAGTAGTGTAGGTGTTTTCCTTTTAGGAATGACGGTATACAGCCAGTTTTATGATTTGTTTATTGGAGCAACTTTCATGCCTCCAAAATTGGTGAGGCCCAAGTCATTCTTAAATTACAGAAAGTTGTACAGAGAGGAACTACAAGTAACTTAATTGTTGGTTGGTTGTGGCTTACATCCATGTAAGACATGACTAGGGCCTCACCAATGTTGGAAGTAGAAACGTTGCTTCAATAAAAAAATCATAAAACTGGCTGTCTACCGTCATTCCTAGAAGGAAAACACCTACACTACTTCATTTAACTATGCAGCCATAAAGTGAAAACTCACCTTAACCACATCAAATAAAGTTAAACACATAGAAAATGGTCCATCTCTACGTCACCCCTACGCCAACCCCCACCTCAAGGTCGCATTTCAATAAAGGGCCCATTTCAGCTGGGTGAAAAGGAGCCTAACGACAATCTAACTGGGTGAAGCTTTTGCTTCGAACTGGGGGAACGAGAATACAAAGAAGACGCAACTGGGGAATGAAGAAAACTCATTTACGTCAATATTATATCTTACACAATTTTATTTCAATCGTCAGTTCATTCAAGTGGAGGTACATGATAATTATGTAGCCACGTCAGTGAGGTAGGTTCTTTATTCTGTCTAACTCCTTCTCTTACTCCTCCCAGCTCCTTATCAGAAAATCGAGCTGATCTCGCCTCTCTTTTCGTAGTACTTTTGTCGTTCCGGTAAGAAGCAATATGGGCATAAGGGGAAAGGATTAATAAAGGAAACTGTTTGGAATAGCACAACACTTGACAATCGCGTAAATGCCTCTGGTTATTCACGGCTGGTTACTGTTGACTGAGTTGCCCACTTAGATTGCGCCTTTCGGCTCGACCTTTCACCCAGTTCCGCTGCCCTCCACTAGCTCCCTCACTACCCCATTCCACCAGTTCCAGTACGCCCTCAGTAACACACCCTTTTCCCCCTCCCCATCCTACCCTGCTGAAATCGTAGGGGTAATATTTAAAGCTTGAACTTTAAAGAATGTATTTTACACTACATACTTTGGAAACTTTGGAAATCAGTACCGTTAGTGCAGTTAGGAAACTCAATGGTGATTTAATGTCAGTAATCAAATGGGCCCGTAGGAATGGCATTTTAGTTAACCCAAAAAAGACAGCTCTATTGTGCTTTATAAATACAGTATCTCTACTGATTCCATCTCAACCAGAAGGGTCATTAGTGGCTTTGAACAAGGGACCAAAGGGACACTGGAAGTGGCACGATTCCAAGGGGAGCCATGTTGCCATCCTTGACTAAAAAGGAGTGCCATCATGGATTCCACCTGCAACTCGGAGGGAGAAAAAAATGAGGGGTACAGTGATGACCACGGTTCAGCCCCCAAAGTTGATTTGTAAAAAACTCGGCGCTCCGCGCCTCGCCAGGGGGCAAGCCCCCTGGACCCCCGGTTACCTCTATTTACATACTTCGGACGAAATTATTGAAACACAGAATGTGTTTGCGTTGTCGCGCAACCAAGTGACAACCAAACAAGCGTCATTGTTTACTATTCATTTATAACATCAATTTATATAGTTACAGTATGAAACTACGAAAAAAAATACGAAATAAATTCGTGATAAATCAAGAGCGATTTATCAAGTAAATGTCCTAAAGAGGCTACATACGAAATTACAGCTTCCTAGAGTGTAAAGTATAGAAATTAGCTTTAAAAGCCACTCATCTGATCCGGACCCTGAGCATCGTCAAGTAAATGTCCTAAAGAGGCTACATACGAAATTACAGCTTCCTAGAGTGTAAAGCATAGAAATTAGCTTTAAGAGCCACACATCTGATCCGGACCCTGAGCATCGTCAAGTAAATGTCCTAAAGAGGCTACATACGAAATTACAGCTTCCTAGAGTGTAAAGCATAGAAATTAGCTTTAAGAGCCACACATCTGATCCGGACCCTGAGCATCGTCAAGTAAATGTCCTAAAGAGGCTACAAACGAAATTACAGCTTCCTAGAGTGTAAAGTATAGAAATTACCTATTCAAATTATTTAACCTCCGCTTCACAAATCAAACCGTTTTCGTAATACTCAGATCACCTGCTATGAATCAAATCATCGAAACACAAGCTCAATGAAATCATCAGAAATTAACAAGCGGTTGCAATCATGTTCACAATATCAACTATTGAGAATGATCACCTGTGTGTAAACAATTATTTATATAACCATGCTCATAACTCAGTTTGTTGGACACGCACTTCGCAGTAGTTAACAAAATATTGTTGGATAAATCGAGAGCTGTCGAACGAATGGTCAACGAATTTTGTGGGATGAAAAACGACGAAGTACCATTTCCCTAGCAACGACTCGGTCGTACGTGAAAATCATCCGTCACACATTTCGTTACCATCCCGCGTTCCATTTTCGGCTAGTTAGTCCATGGCTAAAACACATTCTGTGTTTAAAAAAAAAAAAAAAATAATAATAATAATAATAATAATACAACTAAGACTAGATGTAAAATAGGGAAATAACTATATACATGCTACTATATACAATCAGCGAAGTGAAATAAAACTACGACTAGATGTATATAAATATATCACAGTCAGATATCACAGTTCGTAGTAGAGCTCAGCGGCTCACAGGTACAACAGCAGGGATCGGACCTTGTCTGATCCGGATAAAACGTCTACCCGCTGAGAGGACTGATGCTGGACTCGGAGGTCCAACCTCCTCTTCTTGTTGAAGGCATTGTTATACTTTACATGTCGCATGTCAAAAATCTTGGGATCAATGTAGACAAAATCCATTCATGGAAACACCATGTGATTCACATGTGTAGTCGTATTTATGGGGCACCACACAGCCTCAGGAGTCAATCTCGCTTTACTCCTCAACCACTCAAAAAGAGTCGTGCCACTTCTCTTCTAGTTCTTCACTTACTATACTGTTCTAAATCTCTTTCAACACGAACTAAATCACTCGCGACGAAGTTGTGGAAACCCATTTCAAAACGGAAGTTGGTGAAAAAACGTAGTCTATTTCCACAAAAAATAAAGAGTTACAATGTTAAATCGATTTCGATGGTTACGCCATCATCAGTAACAAACAATAATAACAAAGTTATTGTTTGTTACTGATGGTGGCCTAACCGTCGAAATCGATTTAACGTTGTAACTATTTATTTTTCGTGTAAATAGACGAAGTTTTTCACTAACTTCCGTTTTTTCAGCAGTAATGTTGGGAAAGTTGGTTTGGGGTCATTAATTTGTTTTCATCAAACATAAGCGAATTTACAGTTTTTAAAGCTTGGTGTTCTAGCTTTACTGTTGTCGAATTTGCGTGGTAAGTAACAGTTTTTCATACTTTTATGTAAATTGTTGAGCATGATGACGTAGAAAAGTCATTTAGCTCTAATTTCCACCCATTACTTCATGATTTTTGTAGTTTTTGATGACTTTGTAGTTCATCTCGAAAAGTTTACTGGGACAATATTGCCACACCGAATTCAGGGTAATTCCGCCATGGCGGTATTACCTAATGCTCCAATCATCAGTCTTCTTGGATTTTTTCAAACTATTTTGTGGTAATAATCACCTATTTCTATTGATTCTGAGTAATTAAAATATAAATTAATATTTAAAATACGGATTGTATTGTGATAGCTTATCTCCGTAAGCACCTCTATATTTACCTAATTGTGACTTATTATATGTTTACCTACCTATCTACTGAATAATTGTACAGTACGTATCTACCTAACTGCCTTCCTAAATTAACATAATCGGTGTAAGATTCCACTCTTTTTGCTCCCGTCTTGATTTTGACAATGAACGAATTGAATGAATGTTTTGTGAATTTGGGCATGACCTGAAGAAGAGCACAAATTTAAAACTTTAAAAGCTGAGAAGATGGAATGCTATATAATATTTCTTTTTTCAACGAGTTCCGCGTTGAGCGTTGTCAGTAATTCAGTTCCTGTGAAGAACCAACATTATTTTACCAGTATTTATTTTGTTCCAATTTTACTATTCTGATGTGGAAAGTGTTTTTCAACTTTGTGAAACTTAGTATACCTACTTACGTTTTTGGGGTCGCTAAACTCGAATATGCAGTCAAAACAAGTCGATAGCAACAACTTTTGACAGTTTGGAATCTCGAAATCATGTCAAAAAATGACAATTTTTCAAAATTCATTGTAAAATTATGAAAATTTGTATTCTTGTTTTTTGAGTCGCTGAACTCCAATTTGCTGCCAAAAAATCAAAATTCCGACAGAAATACATGAAATCAAAATTCTACCTTTCTCAGAATAGTGGGAACCCTACTTCACATGCAGGAGAGACAATTCAATAAGGACTTAATTCTTACCTTTCACCAAAATACGAATGGAAGTGAAACACTTGAAAGATGTTCCTCCTCAGCGTCACCCCTACGCCAACCCCCACCTCAAGGTCGTATTTCAGTAACACACCCTCCTACCCCTCCCCACCACACCTCCTATCCGGTTGAAATCTCAGGGCCTCCCGATGCCTACCTGGAAACCCTGCAAGAGACGAAACTCGGCTTTAGTTTTTAGTTTCCTTCTCGAACTCCCGCCGGCACGAACGATTCAATTCAGTCCGCGACTACAGGAATTCGTTCTCTCCTTCCGAAAGTTAGTCAGTCTGTTTTGGATTTCTTTTCGGCCCCCTCATCCATCGGTAACAATCAGTTTTTGGAGTCACCATCTGCTGGAGCCTGCGATCCGTCTTCCCGAGGGTACGTAACAACTCCGCCGTATCGTTCATTCCGCCTACATCGATCACTCACACCATGTACTGAATGTGATACCTACCTACCTACCTCTCAAACTTTACTAACTTGAGCTCTCATGTTTCTTCAGGGGTGGGAAGGGATTTGAGGGTAATTTCCGATTGTCTTCCCTAAGGGATGAAAACAAGTGCGGAAAAGTTTCAAAATAGTCCCAAATGATCGAAATAAATAGGTGATTCATATTTAAAATGTTTGTAAAAGATGTTTCATGTCTACAAAATTCCAGCTTCATATAGGTTGAATATCTAATGAACTCGCTTCTGAGCTCACTCAGAAGATATTAGAAACTTCAATTATTTCAAATTAGGTACCTAATTATTATTTGATAGTCTCTCATCCACATTTTTTAACAACCAGTGGCGTAGCTAAGTTATTTCTCATGGAGGGGCATCATTCAAGGATTTCATTTTATTTTATAGTTTTAGTACTCATTTCTAGTACTTCATGCTTTCTAGCTGAGCATATGAAGACTGTATAATAAACTGTCAAACGTTCATATAAGAGATATTCAATGGCTTTTCGTAATGATTTGAAATCACGAACGCTTTCACATTTATAAACTTTCCTTTGGATTATGAAAGCATACCTAATACTATACAGTAAAAATATTATCCAATTTACCAATAATCAGAACGTTGAAAACTTCGATAAATACGAGTACAGCCTACAAACGAATGAACTGATATTCAGGAGCACTAGGGTCATATATACTTACTAGGTATTAGTTTTACTAGACTTAGTGCCAAATCATACATTTAGGTGTGTGGTCGTTTCTCCCTTACAGGTTTATCCACAATTTTTACTAGTTGATCTGGACAATAGGTATCACACAGTAAATTGTATTATATAGGTATGCGGAATAAAAAATGGGGCATGAAACTGAAAACGACAAACTACAAAATGTACACAAAACAAACTCAAACAAGCAATATGCTAGGTTAGAATAGAAATACCTACTGCCACAATAGATTGTTTTAATCTTTTCTATTAAACAATTTCAATTACCACAGAAAACTTCTTTTTTTTTCTTTACGTGTATTTTAACTGTGATTTAATTCGGAAATGGTATAATACAAACGATATATCTACCAACAATCAAAAATTAATGAAATAACACCAAGCTTGATCAAGTAGGCAGTGAAAAGTAGGGGACGTTCGTAGAGGAATTTGGTGGATACTGAACAATGTATATTTTTCAAGGAAAAAATCGTATATGGGCTAGCCCCAGAATGTAGTGGGGAACGACATGATTTCGGATTGCAGTATCCACATTCTGTTCCGTTGACTAGGTGATTTTATTCCTCTCCGAGGGGCTGTAAAATTTTGCTTTTATACATACTTTTCGCCTGTTCGCCTCTTCGCGCGAAATCGCGTCCACTGGACGGACAGCCTTAGTGTTTATGGGACAAAAATCGTTCTCCACTCGTTGGAAAACTCTCGAATTATCACGCATATCTTCCGTACTTGTTCTTCTATTCGTGTCGTACTTTTATGTTTATTTACGTTATAAATGGATATAGTAAACAATGCTTCTTGTTTTGTAGTCACTTGATTGAGAAGTTAAACTTGGTTATAGTAATTGTAGACGCGCAGCATAACAGAAAATTACCTACCTAGACACTCTGTTCTAATTTCGATTAGTAAAACATTTATGTCGTAGTTTTAAATTTATTTACATTTACGAATTAGCGGGAAGAAAGCATGTGTTTGAGCCGAAGGCTCAAAGCGGAAAGGAACCGGGGTGTCCAGGTGGGCGAAGCCCCCTGGCGGGGTCAAGGGGCGGAGCCCATTGCGAGGCCTAAAGGGCCGAGTTTTGATCTGAATTTTAATTAGCAGCACAACAACGGCACAGCGGCCAGCAACCAACATGCTATTGATACTGAAATTCAATTAACTAATTATTGCCGCACACCCCTCAGTGGGTTGACGTTTTATCCGGACCAGACGAAGTCCGATCCAGACCAGCAAACTATACACAGTATTCTGATATATTTTACCACAGTGAACGTAAAAATGATTGGGGATCATCAATCCTATCATTCCCCATTCTATAAAAAATAGTTTGTAAATGCGGGGATATAACAGAAATCGTGATTCCATTTCTTCTAGCATCAACAGTCTTCTCTTCCAAAAATGCATCCTTTTCTATGAAATTTATAAAAGTAGGTACCTATATCTAATACTGAAAGTGAATAACAAAGTTTTAGTCATTCAGCATGATCGTATGAGCGAAGTTTGTAAATTATCGTATTAAATAACGTTATATTGTATTGAAATTTGAACTTTTTGAGTAAGTAAATTGTTAAATATTAATTTTATGGCAAAAAACGTCATCTAAATAATGATCTCCAGTTCAAATAAGGGTTTTGGATTTTTACCTTTATTGCAGTTTTTATCGATTTTTCAGCAAATTTTATTGAATTTTAAGTACATTTTACAGCATAATTTTGTACATACATTTTTGTATGCTATATTTCATAGTTATTAAACTTTATTCGAGCAATTTTCTTCCAAAAAATATAGATTAGACGATTTTTAGCCGTTTTTAGCCATTTGTAGTGATTTTTCGAGTACATTTTTTGAAATTTGACAAAATTAATGTCCTCAAAAAGTGCTGGCCAATGAACTCATCCTTTCATTTGAAAAGTTTTATTTTCTGGTGCAAGAAGGGAATTTTTATCTCAATCCTAAGGGAATTTATTGTCTGGAATGACACATAAATAATAATAAAAAATAATAAAATGAAAAAGCGTTAAACTCTGGGATTTGTTTCAGAATGCCTCAAAACGGATTTCAATGAAGAACATTTTCAATAATATTGATTTTGAAATTTGCTGGGCCATTGCAAAATAGTCCATTTTCCACGAAAATGTGCTAAAAGGTTTTGGACGTACAACAAGACTTGATAAGCTGATTTCCCTGGTTTCTTTGAAAATTTTCCTAGAAAATGAAGCTGCTATTGCAACCAATAATCCTTGTTCATATATCTATATCAACGACAACAACAATTATGAACGGATTTTGATGGTGTTTTTTACATCATGCCCTTTTAACAGCAAAGAGAAAAGCTTAATTTCAGCTTCAAAGATTAAATACGATAGAAATCATCAACTTTAGGAGCCCATCAGCTGATCACAGGTCTAGTATCTGTATCTGTATCTAGTAGCTGATGCATCGTCTAGTATCTACTGCGTACAAGTACCTACTACTCAACACTATACCTACCGTTTACCTAGGTAAGTCGTGTGAGTGTCATACACCAAATAGTGGTAATGTAAGTCGTGTGATTCTCATAAACCAAAAATAGGCCTCAAAGATTGCAAAAGATGACACTATCACGGAAATAGCACTGTGTTTTCTCTGATGACGTCATATTTAAACGAATTCAATACGTTTAAAGTAGTCAATGACACGATATGAACTAAATGGACTGCGTTTTCACCAAAGATGGGTAGTAGGTTTTAGTTGGGTAGTAGGTCCATTATACCGCAACCGAAGAGTACTGCTTCATTATTGTTGCTGCATAGTTACCGAATTTGTTCATCGGTTGTAGCGTTGCATTTTTTTTTTTCGGTCGTAAATTTTAGAGTGACCCCTCAGCCCAAAAACATCATGCTAAAAAAACGAGAGTTAAGTAAATATTCTCTCCTTTTCTCCCAAGGGAGTAGAAATTTAATTGGGTGGCCCCCTGGGGCATCTATGTAGAGACGGATAAAATGAAGGGCTCTATCCTGATCTGAGTGAGATAAATTCTCTCCTTTTCGCCCTAGGAATGTGAAATGTGACAGGGGGCCTCTCTAGGACATTACGAGGCGAATGCGATGACTGGTTCGAACCAGATATGCTGAATTTGCTAAATTCTTTCATATTTACCCTAGAAATTTGAAAGGGAGCCTCTCTGGAACATCGAGAAACGAATAAAATGATGGGCTCTTTCCTGATCAGCTGAATGAGCTAAATGCTCTCCTGTTCACTTTTCACTTTAGTACCTACAATAATTCGCCCTCATTTTGGTTGAGAATGGTGCGGGTTCACTTCATATCAGGTAGTTGTTTTATGGGAATACTTTTTTTTTACTCGTATATTGATTGATCAGCTGCTAGCGTGGACTCACACTGAATATACTTAAATATCGTTGGTGATATGAAAAAAGGGCGAAATCCACGTTTTTCGGAAAATGACTTTTTTTCACCAAAGATCATGTTTCGGCAAAGTCCTAGCGATTGTATTTTCAAGGTAAACCAAACTTGGTCGCCAAGACCAAGTTTGGTTTACCTTGAAAATACAATCGCTCGGACTTAACCCAAACATGATCTTTGGTGAAAAAAAGTCATTTTCCGAAAAACGTAGAATTCGCCCTTTTTTCATATCACTAACGATATGTCATTCCATTATTTCATATGTATACGAAATAGCGTTAAAATCGACAAATCGTTGCATAATTCATCAAAACGGATTTCCATAAAGACAATTTTGGGAAATATTTTTTAAATTTTTGGAGCTAGAGCAATGCAGCTTCATTTTCCACGAAAATTCTATAAAACCACCAGGCGAGAAAGTTATCTACTAAGCCCACTGTATTTTCTCTGTTTTCTAATCTATGTACTTCGTACTTCTCACATGAACTTGTGGGTCTGTGTGAGCTTTAGGGATACTGTCGTTGAGCATTTCAAATTAGGCAGGTCGCCATTCTCAAAAGTTGTCATTAAGCGACACAAAACTTCAAATGGAGATATCTGGTTTTGGCAGCAATCCATATGTTCGTTATTAGCTTACAGTGAGATATGTCAGGTTTTGGACTGAAAACGCTTTACTTAGCTATGGGAAACCCTTTCAAGAACATTTCCCGCTCAAAAATCTCATTTTTCCAAAAAACGGATACTTCAGGTTTTGGAAACAAACTCCTCATTTGTAACTCTAAAATTTAAATTAGAATTCTTTGAAAACAAAGGGAAATAAAGTCATCAGAATAGAAAACCAGATAACTCTCATCACGACTGAGACATTTATAAATAATTCTGTTCTTGCTGAAAAAGATCAAACTGTAGTAATATTCAAAACGAAAGAACGAGTTTGTTGCCCAGCACTTCTTCAGCACATTATATCGATAAATTTCAAAAAATGTGTTTAGTAAATAATTGAAAATAGCTAGGTACGGCTATCAATATTGTTAAATCAGGCTGGGTTTTCTAGACCACTGAGTTAAATGTAAAATGTTTTGGGTTTCTCAAGGATTGGTCAATGAAAAGTCTATATTCTATAAGTCTAATTCTAATATTCTAGGTATATTAACAATATATTTAATATATTTAGTACTAAGTTAGTTATTTAAAAAAAACCATAGTTTTCATCCTGTCTGTTCATATTAACTCGCATCCACATTAGGAAGATTCTAATTGTTATATACCCCTCCTCTGAAGATGAAATATAAATATTTCGAAACGTCGGCCTAGAATATAGACTTTTCATTGACCAACCCTCGAGAAATCCGAAACATTTTAATATTGTGTAAATTTATGTTTAAAAAAAACTTTTTTTTTAAGGACAAGTTTAGTTAGAAAAAAAAAAAAAAATGTTTCTATCAACAATAAACTAGAACGTAGAAAAATGTGTACCTATACAAAATTATGCAAAAAAAAAGTACTAAAATGTCACTAATATTTTTTGAAAAATCAATACAACTGCCAAAAAAAGCTAAAAATCCGATTTCTGTTTTGAATTTTAGAATATTATTTAGAACGTGTTTTTTTGCTATAAAATTGGTAGTTAAAAATTTATTTACAGTCAAAACCCTCAAATTTCAATACTGTGTATCATAATATTGGACAATATACATACCTACCTAGTTTACGAAAATTCGCTCATTCAATCATGCTGCAGACTGGAACTTTTTGTGTATTGGTCGGGCGATAGGATTACTTTGTCATTAACATTTCCAGATTTCCCGCCCATCCAAACAAGACATTATTCTGAGTGCTGTGGAAGGGTTTTCATTTATACATAAAAAATCCCCACCTCGGGGTTTTTCTCTCTCCGCCTGTTTAATTAAGGTGAATTTACTTTGTTTTCGTTATGACGCGGAACAAATCCGAATGTATTTCATCAACCCCCTTTCCTTCTTTTTTTTTCATAGAGACAAAGCTGTGCGTTGAGGTAGGAGGGGGGGGGGGGGGTTGGTTCGTTTCCTTTGTTTCCATGCCCCGGACGTGGTGAGCCGACAGACATGTGGGTTGTGCGGGCAGAAGGGAAATTCACGCATGGCGTCTCACCCGGCTCACATTTTTACCGAGTCATTTTTTTCCGGTCGTCTTCCCTCTTTCCTTTTTTTTTTCATTTCACCGCTACATTTCACGAATGTTTTCTTTCCTCAAAACGATGTTGTTGCTGTTGTTGCTGGTCTCGGAACGGGGGCGTTTCGCGTTAGACAAAACATTCATTTTCATTTCGTCTCATAAATTTTGGTTTACCTGATCCCTTTGCTGCATCTCTGGTACCCGTTAACTTGTCTTCCACGCTAATTTAGGAGAGCTGTGCATATAAAAACGCTTTAAATTATTATACGATAGGTAGCCTGTTATTCCTTTATATAGCATTTGAAGGCCTTAAGTACAAACTGAGAAAACCTCTACCATTGGGATGTGCCGACCATAAATCATACCGATATTAAACATTTGCCCTCATACGTACGGAAAAAGGGGGTATTTATGATTTTGAATCAAATTAATTAAGGAGGGATTTTGGTGATGGAAAGTGCAGGAATCTGTCTACTATACGAACTACCTAGGCACGTAAAACTTATAAATGATGGGATCAGAGAAGAACAATCACGGATTAAAAGAGATCTGAACCAACCCCCCCAATGACCCATCCTAAGAGCGAGTGCCAGCGAACAGTCCCCTTTAGGGTTTTAGAAGAACCAGTGTTGTCTTCTTCCACAGAAAGACCTCCCAGCACGTTCAGCTGAATCAATAGCAAGTAACGGAACAGATTTACAACCGCAAGGGTTGAGAAAATAACTTACATTGCTCACAACTGGCGTCTTTCTAACGAACCCGAAGAAGCAAAGAAGCGTGCCTAGGACACCGCACAAGAGACTGATTTGTAGATCTCTCCAACTCTATCAAAACCGAGTTTTACACTTAAACTCACATATTTTTAGTTAGTTTTTTACGCTTAAATATATGTGTGTTATGTGGTAAAACGAGTTAATTAAAGTGTAAAACTCGATTATAACGTAGTTGGAGAGATCTGCAAGCGTTATCATACGATCCGGCGTGTAAAAATATACGTAGAAACCAAACCCATACTCGTGGTTTCATAGAGGGCAATTTTGAGAGAAAACCAATGATTTCATTGAAAAACCCAGATTTTTCAACATTAAAACATGATTTTCTCCCCTTAATAACAAAATAAAAGTTAAATTGACAATACCGTTGGAAAGAATATCAGATGAAGCAGTTTTCATGAGATTTGCCAGTTTCGAAGATTTTTTTTCGGAAAAGAAGTAAAGCTTTGAAGATTTTCAGGAATTTCATTTTTTCAAAATCGTCTGTTTTACACTATTCTTATAGGAAATTCAACGTTAATTCCGAAAGAGACGTCAAGAGTTGAAATTAAATGAGGCTAAGTGGAGAAATTTTAGTTTAAAAGGAAAAACAAGGTTTTCCCGAAAAAATCTTTTTAAAAAATCATATCTCGAGTACGGATTGCGATAAAAAGATGCGGTTGGCGGTCTTTTACTAAATTTTTGATGCAGACTTACAAAACCAAATTGTCGTCACTTATCCGGTTCCACCCTGTATTTTCAGTCTCGATAGGCGAAAACCTGCCAAGCCGTTAAAGAAGCGTCTCATTCCCAAATGCAGTCTAAAAGAGTGAAAGAATCCGACTATTGGCTGGGCCCAAATCGGACGATATCATGCATTTTGTGTCGTGGCATCTTTTGTACCTATCAAAATAATATTTATAAGTGAAGGGGAAAGTTTGATAATTCAGACAGGAATCGTTCTCGAATACTCCAAAACGGCATTTTATTATAAAAACATTGGAAAACGTAATATTTTTAAATTCTGAAGCCATAGTATTACGCAATAATTCATTATTAACAAAATTCGTTAATTATATGAATTTAAAGAAATCCAGTCTTCAACGTTCTGCCTATTCGTTTGCAACACAGTAATAATGTTTGTGTGCTCAAAAATCAAAATGTTCTGGAAAATGATGAAGGGAAATAGAAACGCTAGGTCAGAAAAACGGTCAAAGGACGGCAGGCCAAGAGCAAACTGCTACAAGATTGCCAACAATTAGGTGTAATTAAGAAGGGGTGAGTTTTGGGAAGGGGTGATGAAAATTCAAGAGAGGAGGTAGGAGTGGTGAGAAAGCAGGAGGAGAGAGTGAAAAAGGGGGTGAAAATGTTGCGAAAGGGGTTGAAATAAAGAGGGAGAAAGGGTGTATAAGTGATAGGGCGGACAGAAGGTCATTTTAAGAGGGATGGAAAGCGGAGGGTGAGTGGAGGGGGTGGAATTCCACGAGGGATTATTCTTAAAAAAGAGAAGAAAGTGGCCCCTAATTAGAGGGAAGATAAATTTCCCGGGGTGTCCGCGACTTAAAATAGCGGAGAGGGGTGGAGGGGAAGGGAGATGAAGAGTTTTTGAAAGGAAAATTAAATGTAAGGCACCCGGGGTGACGGAGATGGAGAAAGTAGTAAAATAGAGAGGGAGTGGTGAAAGGGCGTGACTAGAAGACAAAGATAATATGATGGTGTGGGGGGATGGAAGATGATACAAATGAGAATGAAAAGATAAACTTTAATAAAACGATGATAATAACTTTTTTTTATTCCCCTGCCCTCCCTAGACTTTGCTTCGAGAAGGGAGGGAGGGGAGTAAAAGCCAAGAAGATGACAATGAGGGGTAGAGAATCGATGCGAAAGAAAAGACAGCGATAGAAGGAAGGAGGGAGAGAAGGACGAGGGAGAGATAGAGAGCGAGAGGGTGGCGCTGAAGGGGTTATTGAAGTGGTTGATAAAGTTGAGGGGGAAGGAGAAGGGGAGATCGAGTAAGAAACGAAAGGGGTGTGACCTCTCCAAGGGATGAAACTTTTTTGTTTTACTTTTTAAGATTAAAAGTGGAGAACCATCCCCTGAAAATAGAAATGGAAGGGGTGCTGGTGGGGGAGGGGTTATTGGTTCAACGCCGACCAAGTATCAACAAATGGTTTTATTGGTTCGAGGAGCCGTTGATCCGCCTTTTATTTCCTGGAGAGGATTTAAAAACCAATTAATGATTTGCTTGATGAATATTGATCTTGGAAATGGCGTCTCCGTTCGAGTCCAATTACGCCCTTAATGGGGTTTGCATCGGTTAATGGAATGTGCCTAGGTAATAGTGGCGGATCTAGAAGGGGCACGCCCCCCCCCCAGACGAATGAAAAATACACTAAATATCATGAATAAAATTGTATAATAATTGAGAAGTAAATTTCTGACCGAAATAAATTTTTTCAAATCTGGAATATACAGGTTGTCCAGCATGAGGTGGTCAGTATCTATTTCAGGGGTCGATTTTAGAGCTTATTTCTGATCGAAAGTTCCTCATATAGATATTTTGAAAAACGCTTAGTTTTCGAATAATTTACTCAAGTTTTTTCGTTTTCGACCTTTTGTCACTAAAAAGATCATACATAGCTCCTTTAATTTGCTGTATAAATTCAAATTTGAGGATACCGTTGGAAAGAACTTTGAATTTCCTATCGGATAGATGCCTGATCTTTTTAAGAATTAAGAATTGAGCCATGAAAAAGCCCTCTGAAAAGCAAAATTTACCTAAATCGGGAAACCTCGAATTTTTTCAATCGGAAATTGAACTATGAAAACCAATATTTTTTCAAGACACAAGAACGGTAAAAACTGAGCCGAAATCTTACCTTTTCAACGGTGTAGTAATTTTACTTTTACTTTGCTAATTAGAGGAGGAAACTATATTTCAGTGCTGAAAAACATTGTTTATTCAATAAAAACGAGGGTTTTCTTGAAAAATTATCAATGAAAATACGAGTTTGGGGTCGGTGCCTACGTATTTTCGCACGCTGAATCGAATGGTAACACTTGCATATCACTTCAACCCCGTTCCCTATAACCTAGTTTTACGCTTTAGCTTACTATATTCACCCCTACAAACACACAACATTCATCGTACCAAATGAACCCAAATTCGTTAGCTAAAGTGTAAAACTTGGTTGTAACGGGGATGGGGTGATATTCATGTGTTACCATTCGATTCAGCATAAAACCCGAAAAAAAAAAAAAAAAAAAATATATAGGTATATACTATAGTACATATAATGAACTCAAATTTGTTAGTTAAAGTGTAAAACTTGGTTATAACAGGGATGGGGTGATATTCGAGTGTTACCATTCGATTCAGCACACAACCCGACCCCAAAATATATATTATATATATATATATATATATATATATATATATATATATATATATATATATATATATATATATATATATATAAATATATATTATATATATATCAGCACAAAATTATGCTGAAAAACGTGCTCAAATTACATTTATATTGCCGAAAAATCAAAATGAAAAAAAATCCAGTAATTCAAAATCTTTTTTGAATTGCTAAATTTTATTTAGTAAGTATGAGTTTTTGCCATAAAATTGTTGTTTAGCAATTGCTTTGTACTCAAATCGCTCAATTTCCCATAGAATTTAACATACTATAATGCGATAGGGGGAAATTTAAGAAATTTTGCTCATACGATCGTGCTGCATGACTGTAATTTTCTCCTACTCATTTTGTGCACATCCCTCAAGAATGAAATATAAATATTAAATTGTAAACCAAATATTTATATAAAAAAGAAATTGTTAAAAACCAATTTTATGGTAAAAAACACGGCAGGCCGCTCGTACTTTCTCTTTTATGACAGAAGAGCTATGAGCATTGAAAATGTCTTAGTAATTTCAATGTTTTTTAATTGTTTTGAATAAAATAATAATTAGAAAATAAATAATTATTGAAACACAATCATTGAATTTTCTGTAAGCCAGTCTCGACGATGCCCAATTCTACGATTATGAATTCACAGGTACGTAATTTTCTGTTATGGTGCGGGTCTACAATTACTATAACTAAGATTAGCTTCCCAACCAAGTGACAACACAACTAGCGGCATTGTTGACTATATCTATTTATAACATTACTAAATATAAAACTACGACATGAATAGCAGAACAAGTACGAAAAAAATGCGTGATCAATCGAGAGCTTTCCAACGAGTGGAGAACGATTTTTGTCCGGTGAAAAATAAAGAAGTTTCATTTCCCCAGCAACGGCTCGGTTGTGCGTGAAAATCAAAAGAAAACAACGCCTAACTTGTTTATAGATTGCGTGACGTTTTTTTTCTTTGCGTAACAAAATTTCCGTAACAAAATTTCCGGTTGACCCCCGACTGAGACATTTTTAATGTCAATAATAGGGGTTTCATTTGATCGGAAATTGGTTTAATTTGATTGGTAAGAGGTTTCATTTAATCAGAAAATGATATATTTGACGTACAAACGGGAAATCCCACTGAAATACATTAGGTCCTCGCTGTAATGATATTGTGTAGGTGCTACCCACCTACTCGTACTTAGGGCTTATGCGCACGCAGTACATGTACACGAGTACTTACTTAAACGTTACACCTATTACAGTTATATCGGATTAAACTCGGCTCAGCTGTTCCCTCGCCCATAGCTAAAATTCGTACTCGGAAAATGATATCCGCACTCGACGTGGATTAGGTGGAAACACGGAGGAGAGGGGGAAAATCATCAAGGGCCGCTCTGGAGGCCTCTATTTCCCACTTGTGGAAAGAAATAACGTTACGATCCGACGAATAGGAGTTAGCAGCTGGGGGAGCTAATCGGATTACCCGGCAATTCGATGCTCCTGGGAGCCTCCAGCCCCGGCCTAAGTTTTATTAACCCTTTGCGCAGAGGTGTAGGGTGAGAATGAGAGGCGTGTGGACATGAATTTCACGCCTTTTACGAAAAGAAGGGAGACGTTAGTAGTCTGTGACACCTTCTGGTTTATTATTTTATTGCGATAATTGCATAACCGTATGCCAGTGTTGGGCATAATCTTATGCCGGGTTTACACGAGGCCAGCAGGAAGTTCAGCTGACTGACTCCAGTTAACTGGCGCCAGTTACTGGCCTCTTGTGAACATTACTGGCGCCATTTGGCAGTCCAGTCCAGTGGAAAAAAGCCTAGCCAGTGCACTGGCTTGAGGAGCAGATTTCTCGCCAGTCCAGTTCCCCCACCACCAAAAATCGAGTGTGGCGTGACTCACTAGAACCATGTGATAGCCTCCGTCCATTCTAGTCCAGCCCAGTCGGTGTGTTCCATCACTACAGTGGTACAGGTTTACGCTGTTTTTTGTTCGACATATTAAACATTTAACAACATGTCGCCGAAAAAGTGGGGTGAAGTGTTGAATGTGCAGTTCATTGAGGCCTATAAAGTTCTTCTTGCAGCACCTTCGAAGATTCACACACAAATTCTCGACACAGATCTCGAAAAATATTATTTAGCTCAGCGCGGGTGAGGCTTGAAGATGCACTTTCCTCCATGGTTCTAGTTCTAGTTCAACTGGCAACAGTCAATTGGCTAAGTCTAAACGGGTATTGGCGCCAGTCAGCTGGCTTCCAATTCACACCACTCAGCTGGCACCAGTCAGCTGGACCATCCACTGGCCTCGTGTAAACCCGGCATTATCGTCGAATACGAATGTAATCGCGATAATTATTCGTTGATTCTGAGTCAACTGCGATTATATAGCATTTGTCGATCAAAATAAACAATTTCCCAACCAAAATAAACACTTTCCCGACCAAAATAAACATTTTCCCAACCAAAATAAACAATACAACATTCATAGGAAAAGTAACTAAGTAGAAAGATAAGTATTTTGTAGCATTCTTAAGTGAACAGGGAAACCATGTGTTAGAGGATGTGATTTCCAGAGCAGTTGCTGCGATTAATACTGATTGTCGGAACTACGTAATGAACACCTCTGTCAACCTAATATCAGCAGCTGCGGGTGAAGCAATTCATTAAACTAACAGTTTGTTGTTTTCGTTTTTTGAATATTGTTAAAGAAACATTTATGTTTATAGTCTACACATTGTTAAAGAAGCCAGTTCATTTCGGTTGTCTTAATGTCAATAAGGAAAATGTTTATTTTGGTTGGGAAAATGTTTATTTTGATCGGGAAATGCTATATTTGTATTCGAGTAATCGTATTCGTCTGTCGACGATTGCACGATTACAACCCATAAAACTACGTCACGGTCATCAATTTCAATAGGGCGTCCCTCCTGTAATATGCAACCTAGCTTCAGAGAGACGTCCTATTGAAATAGATTTGAGACAAATAGGCTGGGCTCCAATAGGTGAATTCGCTTTAAGGACGTCCCTCTGAAGCTAGGTAATATTAGCAAGGCTTCCCATATTATAGGAGAGACGCCCTATTGAAAATGATGACTGTGATGCATTTCGGTTTATTATTTTCAATAATAAGCCTATGTGATAGTATAGCAAACAAATTTTATAACCCCCCCTCAAACTATGTCATTTTACGTTTCAAAGTGCGTAGAATCCAAATTTGCAATTGCCGTCCGCCGTTCGCCGCCCGGGCCATAAAAGGCCTTAGAACTGACGTAAAAAATCCGTTCTTTCGCTCATAGACTCCACTTGGGGTCTAGTTGGTCCTAACTTCTCGCCAGCTCGAACGCCCATGGGTGCTATGAGCCAAAAATAGGTGAAAAAGTGTCTTTTTCGAGGCTTTGAGTGTTAGACTGACGTACGCGCGCACCCCAGGCACGCTTAGGCCCAGCGCACACGGTGTGACTGTTTTGAAACTGCCGTTGCAAACTAGTTGCGTCTGAAACCAGTTTGCAACGGAAACAAAACTTCTGTCCGCACACGGGTGTACTGGCAAAGGGCTGGTTGTAAATCAGTTGCGTCTATTGCAATCAGTGGTTATAATTTAGTGCAGTAGGCCTACGTGTTGTTTTTAAGGCCTTGGATTAGCCGTATTGCGCTTACTATGTCAGACTCAGACGAAGAAGACGTTGTTAACTATTATCAATACCGAAGACGGCGAAGGGTACAAAGAGAGCATTGGGTTCACCCTTATTTGAGCAAGAATGTGAATTCTAAGCTATTTGTAGCAGCTAGAGAGCTGTCACAGTCGGATAGGAAATTTAAATCTTTTTACAGAATGACAAAAGACTCTTTTTTGGAACTTACAAGACTTGTTGGTCCTTCCTTGGAGAAGATGGACACACCTATGAGGGAATGTGTTCCTGCACAGTAGGAGTAGTAGCAAAGTAGCAGTGCAACAGTAAAATAATCTTGGCTTAAAATTACAATTTCAAAAACTATAGATTTGTGATAAAAGTTATTGATTTGCCATTTAAAATTAAATATTTCATTATAATTTTCAATTTTTTTTAGTCTATTGTAATTAATTTTTATAAATTTTAATCCCGTCACACCTGGAATTCAATAAACGATATGTAATACATCAAATTGTTAAACATTCAAAAAAAGTTTTTTTAATAACATTTTAAACCCTTTCGCCCCTTTTGTAAGACCTAATTGTTCTGGTTTGTGGCATCTGGGGACCTAAAAAGGGTAACACCTCAGTTATAGCAAAATTAAATTATAATATCATTGTTTACCTGGCAAACCCACTTCAACAGACACCTCTTTCCATGCTTTCTCCGTCACATCTTTCCTTGAATATCCTGGAAGTTTGTAGTTGTACAGAACTTCATGCTTCTCCACTTCTCCAACAAGCTTCATGTTGAGTTCCTGATCATTCATTTTCACTATTATGGCTGTCAAAATAATACAAAAACACCACGAGGTCTCGTGCAACTGAAGACTGCAACGCAACTGCAACTGCGGGTCCACGGTTGTATGCGACCGGTTTCAGACTGATTTGAGATCGTCAAAAACCAGTTGCGTCGTGTGCGCCTCCCCACTCCAATACATTGTCAAGGTCACAAAACAGTTGCGCGCGCAACTGGTTTGCAACCGCAGTTTCAAAACAGTCACACCGTGTGCGCTCGGCCTTAGTGGAATGATTGATGAAAACATTGGCAGAGGGTCATGAGGGGGGAGGGGGAGGAGGCCCTGCGCCTTGTAGGGGCATATTGGCACGTCACCAGGGGCGTAGCAGAACGGCGCCAGGGGCGTAGGATAACGGATATATATTACTTTTACAAGTAACACCCATATATAAACATGCGTATATAATTATAGAAGTATAGGTTGTGGCAACTAGAAATAGGGCACGCCGAGGAGTCAGGACGGGCCTTATGAAGTATGCAAGCCAACTAAAACTAAGATCACATTCAATTGAAAAAATAATAAACCTTTGTGAAATAATTTGCAGCATTTTTATAGGTTGTATTCGTGTAATCGCAGACAGACGAATACGATCACACGAATACGAATAAAATTGCAGTTGACTCAGAATCAACGAATAATTATCGACGGTAAGATAATGCCCAACACTGTCTGACACCTTCTGGTTTATTATTTTATTGCGATAATTATTGCATAACCGTACGCCTATAGCGTGAAAAGTTCCAATCATGCAGCATGATAGTATGATTAAATGTTCGTAAATTATCGTACTGTATTATGTTGAATTGTTTAGAAAATTCAGAACTTTAAGTAAAAACACTGCAAATTATTACACAGAAGTTTATTATTTCTGTACAGTATAGCTCTTCTAAGCATAACACCTGTCTATATTGATAAACGAATCATTAGGTAGGTATATAATGTGTCTGCATAGGCAGAGATGGGCAAAAATTAGTTGCAGCTAATAGCTAAAAGCTAAAACTAATTTAGCTGAGTTTCCTCCTTACTAAAAGCTAAAACTTTAGCAATTAGCAATTAATGGTAAGCCAATGTTTTAAGCTAAATTAGCTATTAAATGAAAGGTGTAGCTAACAATTTTAGCTGCGGAAAATTAGCTGTCAGGAGTAACTAAAAGCTTAATTAGCTGTATTATGTAGTATTATTAATAATTTGCAGTATGTGAGTATCTATATATATAAAAATCAATTGCTGTTCGTTAGTCTCGCTAAAACTCAAGAACGGCTGGACCGATTTGGCTAATTTTGGTCTTAAATTATTTGTGGAAGTCTAGAGAAGGTTTAAAAGGTTTAAAATTTTCAAATCTGCCCCATAGGGGGTGTTTCAGGGGAGGAGGAGGAGGAGGAGGGGGGGGAATGGGGTATCTTTGTCATCACTGAACAAACTGGGGATTTGATTGTCGAGTACGTTTGGATTACTCCAACTCAAGTCAAAGACTAATTTTCTCAAATTGTTCAAATCTGAACTCACAATTGAGGGGGAGGTGGAGTTGAACCTTTTCGAACGTCACTGAACGAACTGGGGATCTGAGTTGTCGAATATGTTTGGAGTATTCTAACTTAAGGGGACCTGGAACCCAACCCCCTCCCGCCCTAAGTAGAGGTATTTCTGGGTACCTTTTTTGCAGCTCCTATTCAACCGATTCCCATAATTCTTTTATTGTGTTGTAAAGTATATGAGTCAATAAACAGCCAACGAGAAGTCGTGCGAGGCCTCTAGCTACCTAGAGTTTGCCTAAGCTTTATCTGTGATTTATAAATGGCCCCTAAGTTGACCTCACTTTGCTTAGACCAACTTTTCTTGTGTTATCATTTTTGTTTTCAACAATGTTTTTCTAGTAACATATTGCTGGCCAACATTTCGGTGTAAAAGCACCTTAACGTATAGTAGAATTCATTTAATAATTATAGACAGTTCTTATGCTTAGAAGGGCTATCCAATACAGAATATATAAACCTTTAAAATTTTGCTATAAAAAGGTGTTTTTTTTTTCTTGTTCAGATGACCACCCAACTGTGAAACCGAGGAGGTCGATTTGGGAAATTATAATGACTGGAAAATTGTTGGGAAAATATGGGGGAGGGTTATAGTATGAATAAAAAGAAAATATACACACAATGATAATGTGAATAATGCCGGGGGAATGCGGACTGTAGAATTAGGGCTGGTGAGCGCAGTTAGAGACGGGTAACTGTGTATCTGGGTAAATTTATGTACGCCCAGGGGTTGGAGTCGGTGAGGGATGAAGGGGGTTGGAAGGAGGGGGTATTTAGGTGGAAAAAACTGGAACAGGGGTGGTTTAGGGGTTGAAAAGGGGGGTTGGAGTATAAGGGTGGAAAAGGGGGGGGGGGGGGGGGTTACAGGGGTGCTGCCAGTCCGAAGGCAATCAATCTGCTGGCTGAGCCGGGCGGGTCTCCGCTTTGCTTACCAAATTTCCTGCCGCAGCGAGTCAGCGGTGATGGGGGGGGTTGACAAAAAGGTTGACACGTCCTGAAGGATGAATGAGGACAGGGAAGAGGAGGAACCGCGATAAAGCTGGAGATGGATGAAGATGTTTGAAAAACGCGTCAAGCTGGCTGGACAGTAAAACTTCCGTTGTCAACCAAGAGGTATATAGCACGACATTATACCCACCATCGACCTTTAAAACAAGTATCATAAGCAAAAATAGCAAACAAACACTTTGGTGCTCCTGAGCTTTTATATACCTAAGTAATACGGCTAAATCGAAACGTCAATCAGCCTAACAAAATTAATCTGGCCTTCAGAGGGAACTATAAAATAATTTTCCATCTTTTAGTTATACAACAAAGAATTCTTCGGCCTTTCGTTTTTAGGTTGTTCCTCAGTCATAAATTCTTTTCGGTTTGTACGCTAGTCTAGAAACTGAATAGAAAAGATCAAGGAGAAAGACAACGTTGGCAAGATTAGCTCAATTTCCAAATTTTCGTAAAACTCCCGTAGTTTAGAAGATAATTTATAGTTCTAGGAGAATTTTATGCTCTACAACTTCCGAACGCAGGGAAATTCCGTAGAGCAGTTGAACGTTTGCAGTTCTATAGTTTCTCATATCAACGACCGACCCTCTATGTTCTCCGTACAACCAGAAAAAAAAATACACTGCCAAGGAAATGGCACACGAGCTTCCTCGTGACCTTCACAGTACGGTTTGGCATAGGGGACCATGTAGAGCTATACCCACACGATCCCTACAAATTTGAAGAAAATCGCATCAAAATTGTGGAAATTACGACTGTTGCAAGGACCGTAACAAGAATATTTCGTTCACGCATGCGCAGAGCGTACCGCTAATGCAATTATGATGATTGGCTTATGGGGCCTCAAGGGTCCTTACTCACATCATCCCTGAAAATCTGACCGAAATCCGTTCAACATTGACCGAGTTATGACCGTCACAAGGAATTCACGTTAGCGTCTCCGCAGAAGCTACCGTTGATTCGATCATGATGAAGTTGATAGGGGACCATCTGGAGCTTAACCCGCACGATCCCTGAAAATTTGGTTAAAATCGGATCAAAATTGTGGAAGTTATGGCTGTTACAAGGAAATGTGGACGGACAGACAGACACGGAACCAAATTTGTTCAGGAGGTTCTGAAACGCAAAATGCGAGTGGAAATTTTGATTTTGGAGCAAACAATTTTTTTTCATTTCGAAAGTGAAAACAAAGCTTCCGCTGCCTTGCAGTCTCGGAAGCAAAATAATCACACAGGAAAAAACCGAAAGAGCAGGAGTTGTTGTTCTGTTATGTTGTGTTAGAGTATCTACTTTTTGCCCATGGACATACGAAGAAGAATGAAAAATACCATTATTAAGGGTGTTTTGTGGGGAAACCATTGCTATTGTTGTGGTATCCCTATTTCCCACAGACGGGACCTGCGGGGACAAAGTTGATTGATATACGCCCTATCAAATTTGTTCAATAGGTTGAGGTAAACTCGAGGTACATAACTGCCTGAGGTTTGCCTGGAAGTTATTCCTGTAATTGATGAACGGGCCCTAAATCTATTAGATTAGTTCCGCTAGCAATACCCACTAGATTATTAGTATAGATGCACCAGTAGCAGGCACATAAAAGAAAATTGTTCAGTTTCTGCGAGTCAAGATGCTGTTTTTAAAAATATTCAATTTATCATGGTTTTCCAAAATTTGTCAACTCCTTCCAAAGCTATTTACCTTCAAATTTTCCGTACAATGAACGATAAAAATCTTTTAAATAAGAAAAATTGGACACATGTTTTGGTACGAATAGAAGGCATTGCAACTTCATTACCTACTGCCAGTTTGAAGGTAAAATGCCTTATCTCAAAAGTCAAGACATTTCAAAAATTAGCTTCAAAGTTTTTCACAGGAACTGTTGGGGCTAATTGGGCCTCTCTTATGAGAACGCAGCAAAATCCCCTTATAAAATCACATCAAATCGATAGAAAATAATAGTTGACTGTAAAAACTAAATTAACGTAGAATGTGGGTGCTCAACGGAAAGAATAAAAATCAATGTTAGAACGATGAACATAAATGATGATATTCTGTTTATTAATTTAAAAAAAAAAAAAAAATGCAAGTGTATGCAAGTATGGAGTGTTCGTACCTATGGCATGCCGATGAAATACAATGTAGATTTAAAAAAATGAAATGGAAATAAAGGCCGAAACTTCTATCAGGAAATAATAGAATTTTCGAAAGGGGGAAACTTTGGATGGTGTCGATGGTGTTCCGCGGTGATGTCTAGAATATAAAGATGATCTAATGATATCCAAGAATGAAGATATAATTGGTAAAGGTACCACACACCAGAACTCGGACGCAGTTATACTGCTATTGAGTAGTGAAAAAAGCCTCGAGGCTTAAAAGAGACCGTCATAAGAGTATGCACGGGATGCTGGTGGACACCTGATGCAAAATGTTGCACCACGTGGTTTCCGTTGATTTAGGGAAGAAAAATTGGCGATATGGAAAGCTGGAGCTACCGCACGGTCTTTGCTCAAGAAGATTTGGTTAGACATATGTGGTAGAACGAGACCGACGTCGGAAAGTTGTGGAGGAGGTGAAGTGGTTATGCGGGAGAGGGCTGATAGTGATGGGGAGATTATATGATGAACTTTGGGGTTGTTTCTCTCATAGGTTCGTGGCAGGCACATTGGTTGTTCTATAAACGGCTTCCTAATCTCCTACCTTGCTTCCTACCTAGTCGGTCGAGTTACTAAACAGGAACCCTCGCTATTTTTCTTCTCCAGTTTGTGCTACATACCCCAAGTTTTGGACATTGAAATTAATAGATTATCGAGAAAAAGAGAAAAAACGATTTTTCAATAGATTATTCCCACGTAAGGTGGCGGATTAAAATTGAATAATTTTTTTGCCTTTTTTCTGAAGGTGAAATGCGGTAGCCTGTGAGGCTTTATTTATATCTTCAACAACAAATAAGTTTGATAGGTGTCGCATTTAAAGGCGAAACACCCAAAGTAGTACAATGTTAGGTAGGTACATGATCAGTAATCATCCGCCTTACTACCATTTTGACATTTTCATGTCTTTGTTTCTAAACGAAGAAAGCCTCCCAACCCTCAATTCTTATGAAAAATCCCACGGATTAACAAGAAAATTAAAGTTTATAGGAAGCCAGGATCATCTACCTTAACTGACGTGATATCAACCTATCTTTGGTGCCTATCAACAATCTTTGTGACTCCTCGATAATTGCTTGATCAGCAACTCAGTAACTTGATTCGGTATAACTAAGTTGATCTTGGTGGTCCAGTGTTTGGTTATTTGTACTGGTAGGTTCTACAGCATGAGATACCTCATTCAGTATTCTCACAGTTGTTCGCTGGTCAGCTGCACGGGATGAATTCTTCAGAGAGTGAAGCTCTTTCAACATTAAAATATGGCTTTCTCTCAGAAAAAAATTTCTATTCATGTAAAAACAAAATTAATTATAACTTAAAATAAATGAACGTAAATCACTGCCGAACCACGATGTAAGGGCTAATTTCGTAATAGATCAGAATGATGTGTATAGATTGGTGGTATGGATGCTCGCAAGCTCACATCAAAAATAAACAACATCAGGTAGACAATCCCAATACAAAAATTTGTTTAGATGGTCATGCTGCATAATATCGATGTTTAACTGTTTTTTTTTTTTTTTTTTTTTTTTTTTTTTTAAATAAAATTCTGGAAAAGTCTATAGCGTTGGGGACAGTGTTGAGCATAATCTTATCGTCGAGTACGAATACGATTGTAATCTCGATACCGTAAATGGTGGTGAAGTGGGTACAGTTTTGATAGTTTTCCACCTCTTCCAGCCACAACTTTCATAATTTTTTTGTGAACTACATACTGAAGTAACTTAAACTATCAACCTTTCGAACCACGTTTGAGTTGTTGAAATTCATCAATTGCAAGCTCGAGGGTGGGGGTTAAAGTTGTACTATCTTCTCCCACACGTTGGTGGTGAAGATGGTACACCGTCGTTTTACACCTCCAACCAGGTTGCAGAGGCTTCTGTACCAACTTCACCATCGTTTTTAACATCTACTTTCTTTCTACAAGAGGAGGGATGATGGAAAAATGGGACTAAAATGGTCTAAGGTTGAATCAAACGCAAGAAAAAAAATTAAAAGGCCTTTATTTAGCAAAAAAATGTGTTTAAAACAGAAAGGGGCTTTATTGAGCAAACAATTCGATCAAGTTAAAGGATTTTTGGGTAACTTCCCCAGGAACAACAAAACGGTATCTACGTATCTTCAAGTGGTACGAACAGTGTTGCCAGGTTCCGGAGGGAGCCCAGGGGACCTTTAGAGGGGAAAAAGGGGGAAAAACGGGGGACTTTCTCAAACAAAAAGGTGAACTTTCTGGGGTCCTTTTCATTGCTAGAAACACTGTTTAACCTTATATGTATGTATGTATATATATATATTCCGTACAGCGGCAGATTCTCAACAAACACATACGCACTGAGTTCATAATCGTTTATTTCATAAACCACCTAAGTGCGCTTTTTTCAACTTTTGGAAAACTAAAAAAAGACTGTTTTGCAGCTTAAGCTTAAGTATAGGTAGTAGGGAATTGGGGGCTTAGGGTAGGTAGGGGCTTATAGTATTCTTCAAATAATTTTTTGCCAAATCAAGAACATGCTATTGGAATTATCTATTTTGTTAAATTTTTTTTTTTTTTCAAGTTTTTGAGTTATGAATTTTTGAAAATTTTGCAGTTAGGTGGTTTCTGCAATACATGAATAAATCCAAAGTTATTTATTATTGAAATTAAGTCAAACGATTAATTTTTATCTGTTTTGGTATCAAAAGTAAGTAAGAGACACACTTGTAAAAAGTAAGTAAGCAAGAGACCACACATTAAACGGAAAATACTTGTTCAAGTAGACTACACGCTTCAGTGCGCTTGGGCTACAGCGACGGAGTTTGGGTTCTTTCTGAAATAAACGGATTCTTTTCAAGGCTGACAAATGGCATTGGTGATATGGAACATTGGATATTTCGGCACTAAACGATGTATTAACCTCTGAAAAGAACAGTACCACCAAAACAATATTTTTTTAATTTTTGTCGCTTAGGTGGTTTCTGAAATAAACGATTCAATTATTTTCGCTGTCTTGAGTCATAAGGATTTGACAAAATTATCAGATCAGACAGTTATATCTTGATAACTGATAATGGGGAACTGTTGTTGTTGTTGGTGACCGGTAACTATACTGAGTGACTAGAAATGGTTGGTGACACTAATCTAGCAAATTTTACTTCATGCTTTCATTTTTCGGGGTAAAGGGGGGACCTTTCAATAAAAAGGGGGAAATATTGAGGTACCCCGGAGGCCTTCAGGGATCGGGGTAACGGCAGACTGAAAAGGGGAAAATTCCCCCTTTTGGGGTACCATTGGCAACACTGGGTACGAATCAGTCTTTTCAACATACCTACTCGTAGGTAAGCAAAGAAAACGACTGTACCATCTTCACAACCTAAAACTTAATGTTTTACAATTTTGGCTTCAGGAATTTTTCTTAAAGAGATAATTTGGATTTCTCGACGGATTTCCAATCCCAAATAGATGTGTAACCAAGGAAATACACTTAATTGGTGATCGCTGTTCAATTGTCGCAGCCCCAGGAGCAGTTTGTCAGAAAACACAGTTCACCTTGATTATCACGTTATCACTAATAGTGTTATCAGCGTCAAAGAGTACATGAGAAGAAGGTGCTCCACCGCTCAGATGCTGCTCCCTAGTGCCCTTGACACAAACCTGTCGGCCATTTTTGCTTGGGAACCCCCCTTTTCCCGCCAAATGTCAATTTATTTGGAAAATCCGTCTTTGTACCATCTTCACCACCGGATCCCTATTCACCACCATTTACGGTAATTATTCGTTGATTCTGAGTCAACTGGGATTATATTCGTATTCGTGTAATCGTATTCGTCTGTCGGCGATTACACGAATACAACCCATAAAAATGCGTCACAGTCATCAATTTCAATAGGTCGTCCCACTGAAGCTATTTAATATTAGCAAGGTTTCGCATATTATAGGAGGGACACCCTATTGAAATTGAAGACAGTGACGCATTTTTATGGGTTTTATTCGTGTAATCGCCTTCAGACGAATACGATCCCACGAATACGAATATAATCGCAGTTGACTCAGAATTAACAATCGTATTCGTATTCGAAGGTAAGATTATGCCCAACATTGGCTGATTTAGTAATAGATCAGAGTAATGTGTATAGATTGGTGGTCTGAATGCTAGCAAGCTCGCATCAAATATATATAACATCAGGTAGACAATCACAATACAAAAATTTGTTGAGATGGTCATGCTGCATGGTATGGACTTTTAACACATATCGTTGGGGACAGTGTTGGGAATAATCTTATTGTCGTATAGGAATACGATTGTAATCGCGATAATTATTCTTCGATTCTGAGTCAACTGCGATTATATTCGTATTCGTGTAATCGTATTCGTCTGTCGGCGATTACACGGATTCAACCCATAAAAATGCGTCACGGTCATCAATTTCAATTGGACGTCCCTCCTATAATATGCCAAGCCTTGCTTATATTACCTAGCTTCAGAGGGACGTCCTATTTTAATAGATTTGAGACAAATGTGCTGAGCTCCAATCGTTGAATTCGCTTTAAGAACGTCTCTCTGAAGCTAGGTAATATATATGTAAGGCTTGGCATATTATAGGAGGGACGCCCTATTGAAATTGATAACTGTGAAGTATTTTTATGGGTCGTATTCGTGTATTCGCCAACAGACGAATACGATTACACGAATGCGAATACAAGTTGACTCAGAATCAACGAATAATTATCGCGATTACAATCGTATTCGACGATAAGATTATGCCCAACACGGTGTGTGACACCTTCTGGTTTATTATTTTATTGCGATAATTATTGCATAACCGTACGCCTATAGCGTGAAAAGTTCCAATCATGCAGCATGATAGTATGATTAAATGTTCGTAAATTATCCGTACCTTCTGTCCTAGCCTCAGCAGACCAAGAAAAGATGCGTAAGTATCTGAATGCATGTGAAGAGAGGCATGCCTCATTCACACCCCTGGTATGTTCAGTCGATGGTGTATGTGCTCCTCAAATGAATGCTTTTGTGAAAGTATTGGGTGAGCGCTTAGCAGACATTTGGAATCGACCTCAGACGGTTGTTCGAGGATGGTTGAGAGTCCGCATCACAATGGCGATATTGCGTGCATCTAGCATGTGCCTTAGAGGCGCAAGAAAAAGATGGAGAAGTGCCAGAAAATTCAGGACTTTAACTAAAAACGTTGCAAATCATTATACAGTGGTAGGGGTGAAGGGGGGAAGGGCTTTTTGTGAAGGGGTGAGGGCGGAGGAGGACTTTGTGTGAAGGGGAAGCGAGACGGCTTCGCTCTAATGTTTGGGGGGGGGGGGGGGGGGGGGAGCAGCATCGTTCGTCTGACACCCGACAAACTTCCCCAGGGCGGACGGCCACAGTTTGGAGATAAGGCTCCTCTCCTCTCCTGTTTACATCCTCCCCCCTCCCCACCACCCTCATTCCCGTCGCCTCACCGCCGCGTTCCCTCGTTGATGGGGAAGCGCCCAGATATCCCCGGTGAAACACCGTCGTTCAACGCGGCGGGGGAGACAAAGTCTCGGTTTACCCGACAAACAATTTCGTTGTTTTCAGGGTCCGGAGAGCCGTTGTCACCGGGCCGTTGTCACCGGGTTGTCGCAGCGCCGGGGCCGTTGTCACCGGGTTGTTGTCGCAGCGGTTTTACCTCCCGCGCCGGTATAGACGATGTTGCTCAGATCGGAACAAAGTGGTAATCACTCGCTTCACAAATCTCCACTCACAAAAATCTCATTCCGATGTACAATTTCAGCTCCCACCTCCCGTGTCACAGATCGAAATCAACTGACGCTTGTTATGAATATCTATTTATAGCATTACTAGCTGGGTCACCCGTGCGTTGCACAGGTTGACTTGAACATTATCAAATAGCCTGTGACCCAAGTTAAAGTAATTCTGATAGATTTGCCTACTCAGATCCCCAGTTGGTTCAGTGATGACAGATACCCCATCCCCCCCTTCTTCACCTGAAACACCCCTTCTATGGGTTACATTTGATAATTTTTAAGTAACCTGTGATTTAAGGGGACCCGGAAAGTCAAAAATTGAAGAAAAAAAATTTTTTTTTTTCTAAAGGCAAGTTGTACTTTAACATCTAACGAATGGATATATACAAAAATTAAATCAAAATTCAAAGTGGAAGGGTAAGAAATATAAGTTTTACCTAGTGCAGACCCGCACCTTACGCTGGATCATCACCCTCTTCCTCCTGGTCCTACATACCACAAATGGAGACAATTTTTGCCATATATCATTGATATCAAAATGTCAGGCTTGTGGTTACTTACATAACATTCATAATTTCTCATATTGTCTATAATTTTCCTCTCAGATGTGGTGAAATCGACAGGTCTCGGCGTTTCCATAGAAGCAAGTTGCGGCGTTTCCCCAAGTTCTCCTGCATGGGGTTTTTCTGGCCATCGACGTGGCAATACCCTCTTTTTGAAAATTCTTGTTGATCTCGGCATTTTCAATTCACAAATCACAACACAACGCACCAACACGAAACACGAACAACGCAACACAATAACTTCACCAACCGAATTCGTGAAAACACTCGAAAGCAAGGTTTGAGGTTACTAACAAGCAAGGTATTTGACAAACAAAATCTAGATTCGATTAGATACAAACAATCGATTCAAACAATCCGAACGTAAATACTGAGTTGTCATTGGTCACCACTGTTTTGAAAACCAATTGAAGTTCGAGAATCTTGAGGGTAAAAGTCGATCATTTTGGTCGCTAGACACGTAGCGTTTTCCCGCCTTCAACTTCAAATCGATCTCCTGAACAATTTACTTTTTTCCGACAAAAGTTCCTTTTTCTCAGGAACTACTCATCCAATTTTCTTGATTTTTGTTTAGTTCTGAAGAAGACACCTAGGAGAAGGAACTGTCGGATCCTTTTCTGAATTTTTTAATTCTAACACTTCCAAAGTCAGCGCAGAAGCAAAAAAAAAAAAAAAAAAAAAACCCCGTTTTTTTGGAGGTCTAGAAAATAAAAAGTACGGGAGGTAAAAAGAGAAGGACAGGAGTGTCGAAAGTCGAGAATAATATTTACCTGCAAGATACAGCTATCTCTTGGTATCCTCACGTGAGACTCATCTCCCTCAGTTAGCAATTTACCCGTTGGATAGCGTTTTGTAGAGAGGTTATAACGTGTAATAGTAATAATAATATAATATATACTATAATAATATAAAGACATAATGAACAACGATGTTAACTTGATTGATTCCGATTTTTTGAATGAGGAAATCGTTCAATTTCTAGAATACGAACGAAGACCTTATTAGGTTCGTCCACGTCCGGGTTATTTTAATTATTTTAACTCGATGATGTCGATTTTTACAACTGTTCACGACTGTCAAAAGAAACTACGATGTTTGTGCTGGAGTTGATTGAAGGGAAATTAGAATTTCGCTGTGAGAGAAATAATTTCATATCGCAGATCACAGAACTTCTCCTTACGCTTAGATAACGTAGCTCCTAATAATAGGTGTGTTCCAAGTTCCGAGTTCACGAAACTTTTAGGTTCAAGAACCCGTCGGTGGAAACTCTATAGTTCACCTGACACTCAATGCACAAACCAGCGCTAGCGTCGTCTTTATTAACGTGAAAATCTCGTCATCAAAATCCTTTGAGCATTTTGAAGAAAAAGGCCAAAAAGGTAAAAAAAAAAAAAAACGGCATTTTCAACTTTTTTAAAGGTTATTTGCTAATTGCCACCCTCAGACTATTTTCACAGGAATGAAGGGTATGGGATATCATTCCTACCCAGAACAAAAGTAATTGTTGAAAATGTCATCAAAATCCCTCGAGCCATTATTGAGAAAAGGCAACAACCAAAAAAGTATGCTAAACACCACGTTTGTTCAAGTAAGGTAGGGTTGGCCAAGTGCGTACGAGAATAACATTAGTTTGACTTTCCCTGTCAATTACCAACTACCCTCAAACAAATGTTTTCTATCTATGTATAGACAGCTGATAAAAAAAAAAAAAAAAAAAAAAAAAACTGAAGTTTGTAATAGGTAATTGTAAGATGAAGCAAATTGAAAAAGAGATGTGAAAAGCGATAACACAACAAGCATCAAGCAGGCTAATGACAAGGCAATTAGCATGATGGTTTGCGGTGAAATGAATTTCTGGAAGGTTCAGAAAAGGTTTTCTTCAGTTCGAGTTCTCAACCCTATCCCCGAGCAGGTCTGAAAAGTTCATGAACCTACTGAACTCAGTTCATGAAGATGGTGGGAACACCTCAGCGAGTGTAGGGTTCCTGAACTCAAAACGCTTGGAATACGATTCACGTGCGCATAAGGTTCGTCGCCGAACCAGTTCCGAAAAGTTCATGAACTCGCGGTGCTTGGGACACAGCTAATGTAGCATAAAAGGACAATACAGATCCTTTGGCATCAGAGATGAAACAGAAAGGACACTAGACACTGTCTACTTTTTACCAACGGACGTCACGAAGAACTAAAAATACCAGTGTTGTAAGGCTATTTTGTTGTAGTAGTGGTACCAGTTTTTCTCACAGACGAAGTTATCTGAACAGCTATCTGTAGGTAGCTACCTGAGGGCATAAAGTTGATTGATAAACTCCCTACCAAATTTGTTCGATAGGTTGCGGTAACCTCTAGGTATCTACCTAAGGTTTGTCTGGAAGTTACCGCTGTAATTGATAAACAAGCCCTTAGTTGTGTAACAGAGTTACCGTCATCGAGGTCCTTCAGAGGCTTCAGAGATAGCGCTGTCGGCGTCCCGTTGGTGAAACAACGGGCGTCGCTGCCTTCTCGTGTTTTCTAGCAGCTGAGTTCGGCGTTGGATGGGCGATCCAGATTCCTGGAAAACCTATCTACTCCGAACATGGCTCATTAAAAGCTATTAGTAGGAGTGGTATCTCTCTGATGGGATGCTGTTTACCTCCTCTACCTTTTTATCGAGGATTTAGGCCCACATTGCACCTCTGGGGGGGGGGGGGGGGGGGGGACCTAGATCCCTGATAGTTGGTAACAACGATATTAACAATGTTAATAACAAATTATTGGAGCCTTTCCTGTTATCCGTCCGCCATTTCTCCAGCTTGGGGCTCCAGATAGCAGCCCACGACCGCCAACGTAATCTAAAGCATCTAAGCCTGTTTCGTAATCTAAAGCAATTACGTCTGAGCCTGTTTCTATTTATATTAAAAAAGTTCCAGTCATGCAGCATGATCGTATGAGCGAATTTTCGTACATTATGGTACTATATTATGGTTAATTTTTTGAAAATTGAGGACTTTGAGTGAAAAGAAATTGTTAATTACCAATATTATGAAGAAAAAAAAAATTCGTTCTAAATATTAATCTGCTGTTTTTACCGATATTTTTAGCACATTTTAATGAAACTTAAGCACATTTTTCAGCATAATTTTGTGCATAAATTTTCGAATATTCTATTTTATAGTTATTTAACTTAATTTGAGCAATATTCTGCTTTAAAAAAAATATAATAATAATAAAATAAATTAGAAAATTTTTAGCCGTTTTTTGCTATTTTTAGTGATTTTTTCAGTCCTTTTTTCTGAAATGTGACCAACTTAATGAACTCAAAAAGTTCCGGCCAACAAACTCATCCTTTCGATTGGAAATCTTGATTTTTCGGCGTAAAAACGGAATTTTTATCTCAATCCTAAGGTGAGTTATCGTTTGGAAAGATTGTATTTGTATATATATCTATGTATATTCATATGAAAAGCGTTAACTCTACGATTCTTTTCAGAATGCCTCAAAACGGATTTCCTTGCATGAATTTTTCAAAAATTTTGATCTTCAAAATTTTGGCGCCATTGCAATAGCATCATGTTCTACAAAAATTTACTAAAAAAAAAAAAAAAAAAAAAAAAACAGGTGTGCTAAAGACCACACGGGAGAAGTGTAAACTTCTATGACGGTTTTCTGCTGAATATAATAAATATAAAATATATAATGGAAATGATTTTGGTTGCCGAAAAAATCTTGTAAAGACCAATTTCGAAGTATACAACATTTTTATTCAAACATTATTAAAGTACATTACTTTTCACTCAGTTGGGATGTTGGGAAAGTAAAGATGGACATTAGTCTCCACTCTGTTGGGATGTTGGGAAAGTAAAATTGGACATTACTTTCCACTTCGTTGGGATGTTGGGAAAGTAAAAGTGGACAGGCTCTGCCCCTGGAAACTCGGTAACTTTCCGCATTGAGCCTTCGGCTAAAATACTAAAACATGGAACATGCTTTCTTCCCGCTAATTCGTAAATGTAAATAAATTTAAAACTACGACATAAATGTTTTAAAAATCGAAATTAGAACAGAGTACCTAGGCAGGTAATTTTCTGTTATGGTGCGCGCCTACAATCACTATAAGCAAGATTAACTTCTCAACCAAGTGACAACAAAATAAGTGGCATTGTTTACTATATCCATTTATAACATAAATAAATATAAAACTACGACATGAATAGAAGAACAAGTACGAAAGAAATGCGTGATGAATCGAGAGCTTTCCAACGAGTGGAGAACGATTTTGTCCGGTGAAAAATAAAAAAGTTTGATTTCCCCAGCAACGGCTTGGTTGCACGAGAAAATCAAAAGAAAAAAACAGCGTGACGGAAAAAAAAAACGTGACGGTAAAATCGTATTCACACCCCGCTAAATTTTTCGACGCGGTGCGCCTATAGAAGTTTACACTTCAAAATTCCTGTATCCTTTCTGTATGCGCTTCCTTCTTCTTCTTTTTTTTTTGTATAACTGATGTATTGGGCTAGCGTGTTTTGTATGATAAATAAATAACTATGCTCCATGAAAAACTTCATCCCTTAAAAGATAATTCGTTTTCTTACGAAATTTTTGTTGTGCTTTCGCTCGTGCCTCTTGAGCCTCTTGAGCTCGCAAAGTCCCTCCTGAGGGATCCCAAGTTTGCCGGAGTTAACTGAAAATATAAATTATTGAATGGCGAAGCATGAATAAGACTTCAACGACGCGCGGCTTAGCAGAGGAGCCGAAAATAAGTCGGGCGCGAAGTTTCTTCCCCGAAACAGGTGGCTTATTGGTCGGCTCCCTTCGGCTCGAAGGCTTAAAAGTTCCGGTCACGCAGCATGATCGTATGAGCGAATTTTCGTAAATTATCGTACTATAAATATTCTGTTGCATTGTTTTGAAAATTGAGGAGTTTGAGTGAAAAGAAGTGGTTACCTACCAATTCTATAGCAAAAAACTCGTTCAAAATAACAATCTGCTATTCAAAAAGAGATTTTAGATTTCTAACTTTATTGCAGTTTTTATCGATTTTTTAGCACATTTTAATGAAACACAAGTAAATTTTTCAGCATAATTTTGTACATAAAATTTTTAATGTTCTATTTAATAGTTAACAAACTTTATATGAGCTATATACTGCTACAAATATAAATTTAACGATTTTTATCCATTTTTTGCTATCTTTAGTGATTTTTTCAGCACTTTTTGTTGCTGAAATTTGACCTATTTAACAAGCTTGAAAATTGCTGGCTAACGAACTCTACCTTTCGTTTGGAAAGCTTGATTTTTTGGCGCAAGAACGGAATTTTTATCTCAATTCTATGGAGAGTTATCGTCTGGAAGGACATATATATATATATATTAGGGGTGAGTCGATACCCGATACCGATTCTCGATACCACCGATTCTTAGGCATTGGTATCGGTATCGAGAATCGATCGCCTAAAGCCGATACCGATACCGCCCGGTGATGGGCGTTTTATTACACTACGGTACTATTGCAATTGTACTGTTACCGTGCAATCGTTGTGTGAAGTTAGCAGTTGGGAAACATGAATTGTCCAAAACATAACTTACAATTGTAACATTGTTTACAAGTAGGCTTGTGTTATTTTGTTTGCTTGTTGTTATCATGTTTTGTTTTTATTTAAAAACTACCTCATTTGCAAATATATTGGGATCAATTTTTTGTAAGTATAAGTTATATGTTGTACAACAAAATTTGAATATATTCAGAGGGACGTCCTTAAAGCGAATTCAACGATTGGAGCCCAGCCTATTTGTCTCAAATCTATTTTAATAGGACGTCCCTCTGAAGCTAGGAAAAATTGGCAAGGCTTCGCATATTATAGGAGGGACGCCCTATTGAAATTGATGACCGTGACGCAATTTTAAGGGTTGGATTCGTGTAATCGCCGACAGACGAATACGGTTACACGAATACGATTACACCAATACGAATATAATCGCAATTGACTCGAGATCAACGAATAATTATCGCGATTACAATAGTATTCGTATTCGACGATAAGATTATGCCCAACACTGGTTATGAACTCTATCGGCTGTCCTAGCATCATTATGCAGGTATTGAGATCGCTTCAATGCTAAATGGTTTTCGTAACATTTTTCGGAATGAATAATTGAACGAGTTTGGTTGCATAAAATTGGCAGGTTTACAATTTTTTTTACACTGCGAATGATCACATTTTGAAACAATGTAAAAATATAATATAATAATTTATGAAAATTCGTTCATAAGATCATGCTGCATGACAAGAACTATTTTTGGTCAGCGTCTGTGTAGGTCATCTTCAGCTAATGTGCTCAATACTTCGCTTAATAATTACAGGCCGGTGATATCCAAAAAATGGCTGTATAATACAGAAATAACCTTTGTGTAATTTTTTAAATTTTATTTGTATTTCTTACAATATTATTTGTTATAAAGGTAATACCCATTACTTAAAAATGACAGTTACGACCCCGTATAAGAAAACTTGTGCTGGGGGTCGGAGTGCTGAATCATGCTAATTATAATTAAATGTTTCATACCAAGTACGTAATGTATCTTACAAAAAAGAGCAAAATATAAAGAAAATATAAAATAAAATAATAACTCGGCGCTCCGCGCCTCGCCAGGGGGCAAGCCCCCTGGACCCCCGGTTACCTCTATTTACATACTTCGGACGAAATTATTGAAACACCGAATGTGTTTGCGTTGTCGCGCAACCAAGTGACAACCAAACAAGCGTCATTGTTTACTATTCATTTATAACATCAATTTATATAGTTATAGTATGAAACTACGAAAATTGCGTTGTCGCGCAACCAAGTGACAACCAAACAAGCGTCATTGTTTACTATTCATTTATAACATCAATTTATATAGTTATAGTATGAAACTACGAAAAAAATACGAAATAAATTCGTGATAAATCAAGAGCTTTCCAACGAATGGTGAACGATTTCTGTGCGATTAAAATGGCGGAAATTCCATTTCCCTACCAACGGCTCGGTTGTACGTGAAAATCATCCGTCACACATTTCGTTCCCATCCCGCGTTCCATTTTCGGCTAGTTAGTCCATGGCTAAAACACATTCTGTGTTAATAAAAATTTACCGGCATATTGACGAAAAACAGAAATACATTGAAAATCTATGACGGAAATGAAATCGTACTTCAATGAATTGGTCGAATACATGATTCAAAGTTCCATAAGATATGCTTAGAGGGCTGAAATGAAATACTCTGTCAATTTATTTTAAAAAACAAATAGCGAAACCTGCTTCCCCGCCAAGGAGGATGGGAGAGAATAAAACGAGGGACCCCCCAAAATGAATACAACCTTTGTCCCATAGCAGTGTTCATTCTCGGCGTAAGCAGGGTAATCTCATCAGCAGCCCTCGTAATACTGAGGTTCCTTTTGAGCTTACCACTACAGAATTCCTTCAGTGGCGTAGCTGAGTAATCTCTCATAGAGGGGCAACAGTTGAGGGCTCCATTTTATTTTATAGTTTTAGTATTAATTTTTAGTGCTTGTTGCTGAGTATACGAAGACTGTTAATAAACTGTCTAACGTTCATATAAGTAGGTAGGTGCTCAATGGATTTTTGTAATGATGTGAAATCACGGACGTTTTCATATTCATAAACCTACCTAAGGATTATTAAAGCATAATACTACTTAGAAAAAATATTATCCAAATAACTAATCAGAACGTGAAAAACTACGATGAATACGAATAGGTACCTACCGATGAAGTGAGGAGCTCTAGGTTTATTATATTATTATTCTAGATTTACTGCATGCAAATTCATATACTTCAATGTGGACTTGCTGTCTTACAGGTTTATCCTCAATTGTTACTTCCGCGTGAAAATAACTTCTTCTGGACAATATCACACAATTGTATTATATAAGTAGGTAGGTACCTATCTACGCGAAATAAAATACAGGGCATGAAACCGAGATCAAGAAACATAAAAAAATGTAAACAAACTCAAACCAAGCAATATGTTAGGTTAGAATAGAAATACTGCTTCACTAAATTATTTTAATCTTTTCTATTAAACTATTTCAATCACCACTGCAGGCTTCTATTTTATGTATTCTTGCTTCATTTTAACTCGGATTTTATTAGTAAATTACAGCGAGAAACCGTTTTGAAACGAACAACCAAGCTTGATCCAGTAGGCAGTGAAAGGTAGGGGAAGTTCATTGGGGAATGGTGGATGCTGAACAATGGATTTTTTCTAGGGACAAATAGCATATGGGCTAGCCCCAGAAGGTAGTGGGGAACGAATTGATTTCAGTTTGTAGTATCCACAGTTCCGTTTCCTTGACTAGGTGATATTACTAGGTGATATTTATATGATTATTAGGTGATATTACTATGCTCCGTGGGGCTGTACAATATCCACACCATTTTGCCCCTACAGAAACGAACCTAGTAAACATTTCTTCATTTCTAAGAGCGTCTCATATCGCTAGGCAACCAGAATCGTATAATAATTATAGTAGTTGTGTTTTATTAATTACATTCTTTAATTGAAGGCGTTAGGTAGATACTGGAGTTAGAAGCGACAAATTATTAATTTGGTTATACCCATACAACAAAATTCTCTATAATTTATGGAGGGGCTCTGCCCACCCTGCCCCTCCTCAAACTACGCCACTGCTTCATGCACATAAAATTACGTACTTCGAAGCGATGTTCTTCCCAGGTCAAGTTTTGGTCAATAATTACACCTAAATATTTGGTGTGAGACACCTGAGAGATTGTGGGGGCAGGTACATCCTATGCAGCTGTCAAATTGATGACACACGTAATATTTTGATTTGTTTTAAATGATTTTTTGTGAGGATGATACGAATAAAGTGGACTGGAGCGGACAGATGGCAAACGGAATCGGACGCGGGGCCGCTCAGCCGATTGATCTGCCGGAGCCTCTTCATCCGAGAATCGAGAATCGCAATCACCATCGCCGCTTGTTATTTTGACGGAAGCCGCCCGAGTGTTCAGCGCTTTCGGCCGCCAGCTCAAGCACAAGCACAAGCGCTTCCGACCGGAAATCTCCCTCGCCCAGCGCTTTCCAAGGGGTTTATAGTTTAAACAATGAAAACGGGCAGCCGGGCGGAAAACCGTCGGCGGAAACCCAATAAGGGGATGCGGAGTCGAGGAAAATCTCAAGGAAAATTTTAGAAGGATTAAGGGGAGGGTTGAAAATCAACGGTTTAATACGAGAGGGCGGTCCGGGAGAGGCCGGTAGTAATACGACTATTATCGATTGCCCGGAGGCCGGTGGACCGTGAATATAAAGGATGACCTCCTGGAGGAATTTCCACAATAGACAGGAAAGGAGGGGTGGTGGTGGTGGGGGGAGTCCTGGATTCTGTATTGTGGCCCATTGTTCTGTAGTGGGATTTCCGAGGCTTAATCCGGGAGAGGCTTTGTCCAGCGGAGAGCTCTCCTGGGGAGGGCTCCTGAAGCTGTTTCGCTGAGCCCCCCCCCCTCTCTCACCAAACCCCCTCCATCGCCCCACTCTCCTCATTCAGCGAGGCAACAAGTTCGGCGAGAGGTTACTTAGCAGAAAGAGACCGCACTCTCTTTAGAGAGACAGTGGGCTTCTCTTCCCGGCCTCTTTAGAGAGAGACTGAGGCCTCATAAACCCTGATGAATGGCTCCGAAATTTACACACAGTGTCTGTTGCAATGAAGAATCTTCCAAGTTATTACGATGAAACTTTCATAATTACCAGGGATTTTTCGTAAAATTTTTAATCGATTATTCTTTCATCTACTCCTATGAACGGACAGTGCATGGTCGTTATTTATTCGGAGTAAACAGATTTTTAAGCCGTTAAGAACAGAATTTTTCAACATTCGAAATTGTAGGGGGGGGAACATAAATTTTGGGAAAAAATAGTTTTTTAGCATCGTAACGAGAGGGAGAAATTAGCCGGTGATCCAATTTTTGGAAGAAATTGAGAAAATTGGCGTTAGGGAGAATTTAGAAATGATTCAATCTTAATTCGGTTTGAAATACGTCAGTACTGTCAGTCAGTACTTACGTATGAAATTTAATTTTCATTCTTCTGGTTGTTGTAAATCTTCTACAATATTAGAGGTATTTTGCGTAATATGCTGAATTCAGGTGAAAAGTCAAGATCCTACCATGTCTTATTCCATGTACACCATTGACCACTCACCTGAAGACTTGAAATGTCAAAGATAATCTTCTAGAGAGTAAACTTTTGTATTCATATGTAGGTAGGTATTGTCGGGATTCGGCCAAAGAAGAAGAAAAATAATCATCAAGTAATCATTTACGTTAATGTCGTTCAGGATAATTAACACTTACTGAGAAAGGGTTTTCCATTTTTTTAAATTTAAGTTTCGATTATCTAGAGCAGGGATTCTCACGAACTATGATCAGCGGATCGTTTAAGGGTCCGTTGCCTGTTTCTAGGTGGTCTAGGAGGTTACTTAGCAGAAAGAGACCACAATCTCTTTAGAGAGACAGTGGGCTTCTCTTCCCGGCCTCTTTAGAGAGACTGAGGCCTCATAAACCCTGATGAATGGCTCCGAAATTTACGCACAGTGTCTGTTGGAATGAAGAATCCTTCAAGTTATTACAATGAAACTTTCATAATTACCAGGGATTTTTCGTAAAATTTTTAATCGATTATTCTTTCATCTACTCCTATGAATGGACAGTGCATGGTCGTTATTTATTCGGAGTAAACAGATTTTTAAGCTGTTAAGAACAGAATTTTTCAACATTCGAAATTATAGGGGGGGGGGGGGGGGGGGGACATAAATGTTGGGAAAAAATAGTTTTTCAGCATCGTAACGAGAGGGAGAAATTAGCCGGTGATCCAATAGGTGGAAGAAATTGAGAAAATTGGCGTTAGGGAGAATTTAGAAATGATTCAATCTTAATTCGGTTTGAAATACGTCAGTACTGTCAGTCAGTACTTACGTATGAAATTTAATTTTCATTTTTGTTGTTGTTATCAATCTTCTACAATTTTAGAGCTGTTTTGCGTAATATGCTGAATTCAGGTGAAAAGTCAAGATTCTATCATGTCCTATTCCATGTACACACCATTGACCACTCACCTGAAGAGTTGAAAAGTCAAGATAATCTTCTAGAGAATAAACTCTTGTATTCATATGTAGGTAGGTATTGTCGGAATTCGGTCAAAGAAGAAGAAAAATAATTACTGTGTAATCATTTATGTTAATGTCGTTTAGGATAATTAACACAATTTAAGTTTCGATTGTCTAGGGCAGGGATTCTCACAAAGTGTGATCACCGGATCACCGGATCGCCTGTTTCTAGGTGGTCTAGGAGGTTACTTAGCAGAAAGAGACCGCACTCTCTTTAGAGAGACAGTGGGCTTCTCTTCCCGGCCTCTTTAGAGAGAGACTGAGGCCTCATAAACCCTGATGAATGGCTCCGAAATTTACACACAGTGTCTGTTGCAATGAAGAATCTTCCAAGTTATTACGATGAAAGTTTCATAAATACCAGGGATTTTTGGTAAAATTTTTGATCGATTATTCATTCATCACTCGTATGAACGGACAGTTTGCATGGTCGTTATTTATTCGGAGTAAACAGATTTTTAAGCCGTTAAGAACAGAATTTTTCAACATTCGAAATTATAGGGGGGGGAGGGGGACATAAATTTTGGGAAAAAATAGTTTTTTAGCATCGTAACGAGAGGGAGAAATTAGCCGGTGATCCAATTTTTGGAAGAAATTGAGAAAATTGGCGTTAGGGAGAATTTATGAATGATCCAATCTTAATTCGGTTTGAAATACGTCAGTACTGTCAGTCAGTACTTACGTATGAAACTTAATTTTCATTTTTGTTGTTGTTATCAATCTTCTACAATTTTAGAGCTGTTTTGCGTAATATGCTGAATTCAGGTGAAAAGTCAAGATCCTATCATGTCCTATTCCATGTACACCATTGACCACTCACCTGAAGACTTGAAATGTCAAAGATAATCTTCTAGAGAGTAAACTTTTGTATTCATATGTAGGTAGGTATTGTCGGGATTCGGCCAAAGAAGAAGAAAAATAATCATCAAGTAATCATTTACGTTAATGTCGTTCAGGATAATTAACACTTACTGAGAAAGGGTTTTCCATTTTTTTAAATTTAAGCTTCGATTGTCTAGAGCAGGGATTCTCACGAAGTATGATCAGCGGATCGTTTAAGGGTCCGTCGCATGTTTCTAGGTGGTCTAGGAGGTTACTTAGCAGAAAGAGACCGCACTCTCTTTAGAGAGACAGTGGGCTTCTCTTCCCGGCCTCTTTAGAGAGACTGAGGCCACATAAACCCTGATGAATGGCTCCGAAATTTATGCACAGTGTCTGTTGGAATGAAGAATCCTTCAAGTTATTACAATGAAACTTTCATAATTACCAGGGATTTTTCGTAAAATTTTTAATCGATTATTCTTTCATCTACTCCTATGAACGGACAGTGCATGGTCGTTATTTATTCGGAGTAAACAGATTTTTAAGCCGTTAAGAACAGAATTTTTCAACATTCGAAATTGTAGGGGGGGACATAAATTTTGGGAAAAATAGTTTTTCAGCATCGTAACGAGAGGGAGAAATTAGCCGGTGATCCAATAGGTGGAAGAAATTGAGAAAATTGGCGTTAGGGAGAATTTAGAAATGATTCAATCTTAATTCGGTTTGAAATACGTCAGTACTGTCAGTCAGTACTTACGTATGAAATTTAATTTTCATTCTTCTGGTTGTTGTAAATCTTCTACAATTTTAGAGCTGTTTTGCGTAATATGCTGAATTCAGGTGAAAAGTCAAGATCCTGTCATGTCCTATTCCATGTACACCATTGCCCACTCACCTGAAGAGTTGAAATGTCAAGATAATCTTCTAGAGAATAAACTTTTGTATTCATATGTAGGTAGGTATTGTCGGAATTCGGTCAAAGAAGAAGAAAAATAATTACTGTGTAATCATTTATGTTAATGTCGTTTAGGATAATTAACACAATTTAAGTTTCGATTGTCTAGGGCAGGGATTCTCACAAAGTGTGATCACCGGATCACCGGATCGCCTGTTTCTAGTTGGTCTAGGAGGTTACCTAGCAGAAAGAGACCGCACTCTCTTCAGAGAGACAGTGGGCTTCTCTTCCCGGCCTCTTTAGAGAGACTGAGGCCTCATAAACCCTGATGAATGGCTCCGAAATTTACGCACAGTGTCTGTTGGAATGAAGAATCCTCCAAGTCGTCATGAACAGACTTTTTCAAGATTCAGCGATTTTTAGTTACTTTCTTAATCGATTATTAAATTTGTTCCTCTATGATTGGACAGTTCGCATATTCGTAATTTATACATTATAAGCATCCGTTGAGTACAAATTTTTCAAAATCCGAAAAATTAGGGGGGTTTTGATGGATATTGAACATCTAGAAAATTAGTATTTTAGCACCAAACCCAGAGGAAGATATTAGCCGGTGATCAATAAGTGGGAGAAATGAAGGAAATTGGCGTTAGGGAGAAATTAGAAATGATCCAACCTTCAATCGGATTGAAATACATCAGTACTTAGGAAATTTAATTTTCAATTTCGTAGTTGTAATTCTTCTACAATTTTAGAGCTGTTATGCGTACCCAACTTGTTGAAATCAGGCGAAAATTCGAGATCCTGCCATACCCACTCAACATACACTATTGTCCGGTCACCTAAAGACTTAACATTGTTCAAAGACATTCTTCTACAATCTTCTACGCAGTGTCTGTTGGTAAGAAGAATCCTTTAAGTCGTTATGAACAAACTTTCATAAGAACCAGCGGTTCCTAGTAACGTTTTTAATCGGGTACGTTGAACATTTCTGCAATTTAAAACTAATTTGATCACATTCTTCTCTTCACTTTTGGGATTTCTATTGAAAAACATTTCAAAAAGCTAGCTTCGAAAATAGTTGAAACCAGGCTTCCGTGCTTGGGGCCCATCCCCACCATGAGAGTTTTCCTATTCATCTACATCTACATCTATCAATCTCACTATTCAGGGGTAGAAATTTGATATAAAATGGTGGGTGATGGAGAAAAACTTCCAAAGTTTTCATCGCACAGAAATCGTTCGCCACTCGTTGGAAAGCGCTTGATTTATGTGATAAATACAATCTACCAATTTCCCGCTCCTTACGTACCTGGCTACATTCCTAAACTAAGTTGATTGGACTATAAACAATTTTAAAACTTTGAAACGTATGTACTCTGAACTTGGTATTAGAACCTCATAAAACTCATTCGGTGGATACAGGTTTCGTACAAGTACGCAACCACGAGAGACATTTCATGTCTTTGGACCCCCTTTCCCCTTCCTATAAAACCCCGTATTGTATTCTAGAGCCACTCAGCTGATCTGGGATCGGTCAGTTGTGTTCAGAAGTCCCTCAAGGGCCCACATACCAAATCTCAGAATCGTGGGATCATTAGGGAAAAAACTGGATTCTAGATCCACTCAGCTGATCTGGGATCGGTCAGTTGTGTTCAGAAGTCCCTCAAAGGCCCACATACCAAATCTCAGAATCGTGGGATCGTTAAACAAAAAACTGGATTCTAGAGCCACTCAGCTGATCTGGGACCGGTCAGTTGTGTTCCGAAGTCCCTCAAGGGGCCACATACCAAATCTCAGAATCGTGGGATCATTAGGGAAAAAACTGGATTCTAGAGCCACTCAGCTGATCTGGGATCCGTCAGTTGTGTTCAGAAGTCCCTCAAGGGCCCACATACCAAATCTCAGAATCGTGGGATCATTAGGGAAAAAACTGGATTCTAGATCCACTCAGCTGATCTGGGATCGGTCAGTTGTGTTCAGAAATCCCTCAAGGGCCCACATACCAAATCTCAGAATCGTGGGATCATTAGGGAAAAAACTGGATTCTAGATCCACTCAGCTGATCTGGGATCGGTCAGTTGTGTTCAGAAATCCCTCAAGGGCCCACATACCAAATCTCAGAATCGTGGGATCATTAGGGAAAAAACTGGATTCTAGAGCCACTCAGCTGATCTGGGATCCGTCAGTTGTGTTCAGAAGTCCCTCAAGGGCCCACATACCAAATCTCAGAATCGTGGGATCATTAGGGAAAAAACTGGATTCTAGATCCACTCAGCTGATCTGGGATCGGTCAGTTGTGTTCAGAAATCCCTCAAGGGCCCACATACCAAATCTCAGAATCGTGGGATCATTAGGGAAAAAACTGGATTCTAGAGCCACTCAGCTGATCTGGGATCCGTCAGTTGTGTTCAGAAGTCCCTCAAGGGCTCACATACCAAATCTCAGAATCGTGGGATCATTAGGGAAAAAAACTGGATTCTAGAGCCACTCAGCTGATCTGGGATCGGTCAGTTGTGTTCAGAGTCCCTCAAGGGCCCACATACCAAATCTCAGAATCGTGGGATCATTAGGGAATCTCCGCGTAACGCTCTCCGCGTGACGCTCCCCGCGTGACGCTCCCCGCGTGACGCTCCCCCGCGTGACGCTTTTTCATTTATGTGCCATAGTAAAGACATAAAATGTCAACAGAATCAACAGAATCCAATCGAACAGTCGTCCATTGCAACAGAATCAATTTAGAAAAAAGTAAAATAATACTTCTTAATGATATTTGTAAAATATTTTATTAAAAACTCGCTAAAACGTATAACATTAATTATATCCATTATTAGCATTTTTTTAAACAATGAATGACTTAAGATTCGGATTTTGCGCCCCAAAAAACGTGGGTGTACCCAAGTTTTGTGCAAAAATTCCGTCGTGAAGAGGTTTTTGCTACTTGGGGGTGGTTAGGGGGGGTCACCACTGTGGGTAATGGTTTGTGAAGATGACGTCTTTACAAGATGGGAGGAAAATGATAACAGTAGTGCGCTATGGAGATCTGAGAGAGGCCAGAAGTTCTCCCGAATAGTCGATGAGTTCCCTAAGTTCGGACTTGAGTCGGAGTTAGGGGGCAGTTGGAAGTGAACAGCCGTCTCTTCATGTCAGTGAAAGCCTCCTTTTGCCCTTCAGTTGTCAGATTATCCTACCCCTCCCTTCAGCCCTTTGCTTTCTCATTCCTAAAAGGGAACAATCCCCTTCAAGGAATGATCTCGAGCCGGTGCGTGTTTCCAGTACTCGCAGGGGCGGAGTTGAGGGTGTTAATTAAGCTTCAAACAAGGATTAACTTGTGGCCTGTACTTTCACAACATTCTCCGACCGCCCTCCACAAACAACCACCCCAGAATCTTACCCCCCCCCCCCCCCCCCCCCTTTGGTTCCCACGACTTTGCTGATTGACGAAGACATTTGGTCCCGAAATGACCAAAGTTTCAATAATATCTTCCCAGTGGTGTTGGCCACGTTTCCTGTTGAATGATGAGGAAATAAAAAAATTTAAATTCGAAACATGTGGGAATGATGAGTGTGCAGTTCTCTATTAATTTTGGATCAATGAGGCTGACTCCTGAAAGGGTTAGATGGTTCCTCACCTCAACCAGTTGAGTGCGTCTACCATAAGTTGGGTGGAACGTGCTAATCCCGATTATATGAAGTGGCGGCTGGGGGGACATCTAAAGCCTTGCTGCACACGAGGTAGCCCATGGTAAAACAGCCCATGGGCGAACGGGGTGCCTCGAGCGTTGAAATTTCAGGTTTGGAGGCAGCAAGAGAGGCAACTATGTGGTAGTGATCCGTCCATTCACCTCCTCAAAAGCTAACTCGAATACACTAACCAAAACTCCCGATGGATGGCACTGCACGATTCGAGCTGTTTGGTGAATGGGTGGAGGCTGTTTGCCTATCCTCAGATGCACATTCACACTTGTACGTAAGCCTCACTTCAGGCTGCCTTGTTTGCAGCCTCGTGATGGTGTGTAAAGGACTTCACTCGGACATCAAGAGAAGCATATCCCCGAAAACTGTCTATAATGCACTATTAAGTTAAGCGCACACTACAGACGAGGCGAGATAGGCCAGATCTTGAGGGAAAATACGCCTCGTTTGGTTTGGCGTACTTGGGGGCGCGCACACTACAACTGGAGCAATGCGTGGTGGGGTGTGGCGTGGTAGAGAGGGCTCACTAGGTGAACTTCTCCACCAGCATGCTGTGATACGTCGGCATTTTCCCCATGAACTGAGGCCCAACTTGCCGCTAATGTGCTTATCAACATAAGTGCCCTGCTGCAACACTAACGTGCAGTTAGCTTTAAGGGTATAAGGGGAGCTCTCACACTCCTTTTCTTGTTATTAATATAATGAATTTCACGATGGAATTCGTCTTTAATTCGTTTCATGGTAGCAGAGCATAGCCGAATCATCTACTGGAGATCATTCTACAGTATTTCAATCCATTAAGTTTTTGCGGGCCGCTCCAAAAGAACCATAGTCCCCGAGGGTTTGAACAAGAAACCGTTCAATTGTGAAAAAGGGTGTCCCAAAAGTAATACCCCCCCATCTTTTCCCCACAATTCTTATGATATCAAAGTGAGACTTGGAGAGCATTTTTGGGGTGCCGAATATTAAGTTTTATGCATATACAATACATATTGTAATAACAGGAAAATCTAAGATTATAACTAATCTAAATTATGATTACGACTATACCTAATTACAGAGGAAAATCCTCCAAGTTATTACGATGAAACTTTCATAAATACCTTTCACCTACTCGTATGAACGGACAGTTTGCATGGTCGTTATTTATTCGGAGTAAACAGATTTTTAAGTCATTAAGAACAGAATTTTTCAACATTCGAAATTGTAGGGGGGGACATAAATTTTGGGAAAAATAGTTTTTTAGCATCGTAACGAGAGGGAGAAATTAGCCGGTGATCCAATTGGTTGAAGAAATAAAAAATGAACCCATAAAAACAAGTTTTTAATGTAACTCTTTCTTTTTCTCATGTTCTCGGTTAATTTTATTATTGTTTCAATATTTGGTAGTTTCTTGGCAACAGTAAATTGAAACAAAATCACATTGATAATAACTTAAATTAAATTGACAAGGAAAATCATTTAATATTTTATTGACCCTGGATTCGTTGTCATTTTATGCAGACGTTCAATAGTATCCTTCTCCTCCCTCCTCCTCTTCCTCCTCAGTCATCCTCCTCCTCCTCCTCCTCCTCCTCCTCCTCCTCCTCCTCCCTCCTCCTCCTCCTCCCCTCTCCTCCTCCTCCTCCTCCTCCTCCCTCCTCCTCCTCCCTCACTCCTCCTCCCTACAATACACAACACGTGTAAGGTGTCCCATATTAAATTTCAAATTTTCGAAAATTTATAGTATAACTAACTTTTTCTTCGCGAAAATTTGATAGATTAAAATGTACGCCAGCATGAACTCGTGTGCAAAATTTCAGATCGATTGGATATCGGGAAGTGGGTTGAAAATCGATCTGAAATTTTGTCTCAAGAAAGAAAGCAGGCAAGCAAGCAAGCAAGCAAGAAGAGAATCGAAGTTAATAGAAAGAGTTTAAAAAAAATTGGCGTTAGGGAGAATTTAGAAATGATCTAATCTTAATTCGGTTTGAAATACATCAGTACATAGGTAGGTAATTATGAAATTTAATTTTCATTTTTGTTGTTGTTGTAAATCTTCTACAATTTTAGAGCTGTTTTGCGTAAATTCAGGTGAAAAGTCAAGATCCCACCATGTCCTATTCCATGTACACCCTTGCCCATTCACCCGAAGACTTTAAATGTCAAAGACAATCTTCTAGAGAGTAAACTTTTGTATTTATATTTAGGTAGGTATTGTCGGGATTCGGCCAAAGAAGAAGAAAAATAATCACTGTGTAATCATTTATGTTAATGTATAGAGCATAGCCGAATCATCTACTGGAAATCATTCCCCAGTATTTCAATCCATGAAGTTTTCGCGGGCCATTCCAAATGAACCATAGTCCCCGAGGGTTTGAACAAGAAACCGTTCAATTGTGAAAAAGGGTGTCCCAAAAGTAATACCCCCCCATCTTTTCCCCACAATTCTTATGATATCAAAGTGAGACTTGGAGAGCATTTTTGGGGTGCCGAATATTAAGTTTTATGCATATACAATACATATAGTAATTACACGAAAAACTAAGATTATAACTAATCTAAATTATGATTACGACTATACCTAATGTAATCATATCTCCTGGTTCTAAGATTATAATCGTAATTGTAATCACAAATTTAAAACCCTGTGGTAGTAATCGTAATAATGATTTATGATTATGATTTCGCGCAACTCTGAAGAGGACGTTGAAGCAGCTGATCTCCAAAAGAATAGGCGAATAATTATGCAGATCTTTGAAAGTCTGGCCTTTTATCAGCATTAATCCTAGTGAGTTGGATCGACAACCATTAGGAGGCCGTTTATTTCCTTGTCGTATCGCCAGCTCTCCGATTTGCTGGTGCGAGAAAAGTAAAAACTCCGTGCAAACAAAACGTGCCTAATCGCATTTCCGTTATCGGCCGTTGCCGAGCCCGTTTCCCCTCCCGAAAACCCCAAACCCCGTCGGAAGGTTTATGACGACCCCTCGGGGAGACCCCTGCAATTATGTCACCTTCAGCGTCCCATTAGGAGCCCCTGGACCTGACGACAGGAAGGGAGACGTCCGGTTATGTGGGCGTGTTCCCTGCACCGGACGTCCCCCCCCCCCCCCCCATCACCCTCGCACCGAGACGCCGAGGAAGTGTAGCCTTAGCCCCGGTGCACACGAGCGTCAAAAGGACGCTGGACGCCGCGTCATTTCTTGGAATAGCTATCTGAGTTTCAATGCACACGGGGATAGGCCAGAGCCGCGTCATGACGCGTCAGTCACTTGCTCGCCACCTACAAGGATGGATCTCTCAACCCGCGCCCAGATATTGAAGAAGAAAGTGGTTTTTTCGTATTTGGTGCACAAGTACGTATTTCGCAAAGAAGAGGGCAGAAATCGGAAGTACTGAAGAAGCGAATATTATTGAAATTAATGTAGGTACCTACCTACGTTTTTCAGCATAATTTTGAGCAAAACTTATTGAATGTCCTAGTTAATCGTTTACAGTTTAGTTTTGACTAAAATTGTGCTAAAACATAAATGTAACGCTTTTTGGCTGTTTTTAGCCATTTTGAGTGATTTTTGAGTACATTTTTCGAAATTTGCCAATTTAATGTGCTCAAAAATATTTGACCAACAAACTCATTGATGCTCATTGAAACTCAACTTGGAATGCTTGATTTTTTGGCCCAAGAACGGGATTTTTATCTCAATCCTAAGGAGAGTTATCGTCTGGAATGATATATATATATATATGAAAAATGTTAAACTCTAGGATTCGTTTCAGAATGTCTCAAAACGGATTTCAATGAAGAACATTTTCAAAAATTTTGATTTTACAATTTTTGGAGCCATCGCAATAGCTTCATTTTCGACGAAAATTCGCTAAAACGTACCTACATTTCATTAATATTTGCTGAAAAATCTATAAAAACTGCAAAAACAAAACCTAAAACTCCAAAATCTTATTTGGATCACCGAATTTTATTTAGTATGAGCTTTTTCCAATTCCTTTCTACTTCAATTGCTCAAATTTCGATACAATTTAGCATAATATAATACGACACGTAGTTTAAGAAAATTCGCTCATACGATCATACTCCATGACTGGAACTTTTTCTAAATAACATCCCCATACTCCCACATACATACCTATATATATAGGTATATGAAATTGATATGAATATGGATTTTGGTTGGTGTTGGACGAAAAGTTGGAAGGACCCGAGCTAGGACTCGGATTTCAATGAAGAATTTTTTCGAAAATTGTTATTTTATAATTGCAGTAGGTAGCCCTATTTTCTGCGAAGATTCGCTAAAAACGGCATGTTGGGCATAGCATGTAGCTTTCTCGTATCCTTTGACAATGAATCAATGTGCAGAAAATTGAAGTTTTTCAAAAAATCGTGGGCCGAAATCTTCAAAATGATGGTTGACGCGAAGTGACGCAGCTGCACGTGTGCACCGGACGATTGACTGTTGAGTACTGCTAGGGGTATCGGGCGGCAAGATACGTATCGCCGGCAACGCGTGTCCCACAGAAACCTGCGTCAACTTTGATACCTATCCGCGTCAACGCCAGCTGCAGATAGGTATCGGCGTCCCGTGTGCACCGCACCATGCTCCGCTGTGTATCTCTAGTTATCCGATTGAAAATGACGCGGCGTCCAGCGTCATTTTGACGCTCCTGTGCACCGGGGCTTAGGCGGCTTTCACACTGCCCGCGATTTGAGCGAAGCGAAGCGATGCGATTACGCGCGAAAAAGACAAAACGCCGCGCGAGTAAGGTTTTTAAATGGGAGGAGGCGACGGGTGTTCACACTGCGAGCGGTAGAGGGCGGTTGCGAGCGATTTCGTGCGAGTGGCCTCTCGGGATCGCAAGGAACGTTGCGATTGAAGCGAGCGATTCGTGCGAGTTAATAGATTTCGCGCTCTCCAGTTTGTTGTGCATTGTAAATTATCATCTTCGGGAACATCTTTCCGGGACACCAAATACGCGACTGGTCTACTCGCTCGCCTGTAATCGCTTGCAGTGTGAACACATCATCGCATCGCATCGCTTGGAAGTTCGCGCCTCCATTCGCTTCGCTTCGCATCGCATCGCATCGCGGGTAGTGTGAAATCAGCCTTAGATACCTGCCTGCATCATAAATCAAAAGTTCCAATCATGCAACATGATTAGCGAAGTTTTTCAAACTACCTATCGTATTACTATATGTTGAATTGTATCAAAATTGAGTACAAAGAAATAGTTAAAAAACAATTTTATCGTAACAAAACTCATACAAAATTAAATTTGGCGATTCGAAAAAGATATCGAATTTTTAGGTTTTTATTTACAATTTTTATAGATTTTACAAAAAATTTTAATAAAATTTAAGAACGTTTTTCAGCATAATTTTGTGCAAAATTACCTACATATTCTAATTAGTAGTTGATAATTTTGTTTTGACTAAAATTCTCATAAGAATGATCAATTTAACGATTTTTGGCCGTTTTAAACTATTTTTAGTGATTTCTTTTAGCACATTCTTTGAAATTTGACCAATTTGAAGTGCTCAAAAAGTGCTGGCCGTCCAACGCATCATTTCATGTAGAAAGCCTGATTTTTTGGCGCAATAACGTAATTTTGTGTGTGTGTGAAAAATTTTGTCGACGCTGCCCAGGCTACAATTGTCAACCGATTTCCGAGATTCTTTCTTTGTTCGATCTCAAATTCAATCTAGTAGTGCAACAAATCCCGGAAATTACGAACGCCATGATGGGAGATGGAGTAAAAATGGGGTAAAGCCGGAAAAATGTGTTTTTTTCGACAGTTTTTTGTCGACGGTACCCAGGCAGCAATTCTCAACCGATTTCCGTGATTCTTATTTGGTTCGATTCCACTTTCAATCTAGTTGTGCAACAGACCTTGGGAACTATGGATTTGCTGTCGAGGTGAGAGTTGGAGGAGATATTTACCGATTCTTTCAAGCGATGCTTGACCTAAAAATCTCAACCGATTTTCGTGACTTGTTTTCTTCCGAATTCAATATAGTTTTGGAAAGTATGTCAGTAGTTTCAAATTTCATTATGGATGGGTGTGAATGGAGGGGTTAATAGTAGTAAATCATGATGTTTTAACTATTATCTTCTCATTTTCGTGATATTTTTTTGTTCAATTATGAATTTAGTCTAGTTTTGGAACAAATGTCAGGGGTTACAAATTTCATACTAAAACTTTGTATGGTGTAATTTACTGTCGGTGGAGGGGTTATTGGGAGGGGAGGGGGTAATTCCTAGAAGTCGTGATAGTTTTGTTTTTTTCTCTTGTTTTAACCCCCACAAAAATTATTCATAGGGACGTCCCTGTCAGTGTTGGGCATAAGCTTATCGACAGACGGATACGATTACACGAATACGAATATAATCGCAGTTGACTCAGAATCAACAAATAATTATCGAGATTACAATCGTATTCGTATTCAAAGATAAGATTATGCCCAACACTGCAATCATGCAGCATGACAGTATGATCCAATTTTCGTAAATTATCGTACTGTATTATGTTAAATGATTTAGAAAATTCAGGTCTTTAAGTAAAAACGCTGCAAAATATTACACATAGGTTTATTGTTTCTGTATTGTACGCTCTTCTACGCAAAACAACTGTCTATATTAATAAACGAGACATTAGGTAGGTGTCTAATGTATCTGCAAAGCTGTGTTGGACATAATCTTATCGTTAAATACGAATAACCGCCATAATTATTTGTTGATTCTGAGTCAACTGCCATTATATTCGAATTCGTGTAACCGAATTCGTCTGTCGGCGATTACACTAATACAACCATAATCAATCAATCATCAATTTCAATAGGGCGTCCCTCCTATAATATGCGAAGCCTTGCTAATATTACCTAGATTCAGAGTATACGAAGTTTCACAGTTTTACAAAGAAGTTTATAAAAGTTATATTCAAAAGTCTGATATTGGAAAAAAAGTATTTCAAAACCAAAATTGAGCTCCCGGCGTAGGTTTTTGTTATGTGAAAAATCTTAAAAAATTCAGGGGTTATTTGTTCGACATTTTAAACCCAATTTCGGGTGGAGGAATTCAAAATTCCACCTTTCTCTTAATAGCCGGCACCCTATTGCTAATATTACCTAGCTTCAGAGGGACGTCCTTAAAGCGAATTCGCCGATTGGAGCCCAGCCTATTTGCCTCAAATCTATTTCAATAGGACGTCCCTCTGAAGCTAGGTAATATTAGCAAGGCTTTGCATATTATAGGAGGGACGCCCCATTGAAATTTATGACCGTGACGAATTTTTATGGATTGTATTCGTGTAATCGCTGACAGGCGAATACGATTACACGAATACGAATATAATCGCAGTTGACTCAGAATCAACGAATAATTATCGCGATTATGACCGTATTCGTATTCGAAGATTAGATTATGCCCAACACTGGTCCCTGAAATGCAAGCATTACTTACCAATATGTTTCTTTATTTAATTTTTCCGCTCAATTTTCTTCCTGAATTATTTAGGGTCGTCCCTTAGGAGTTTGGCTTGGCGTCAGTAGCACAGGTACCTACCTGGCGGTGCCGGTGCGCCGCCCGAGTCATTAGGGCGGTTTTAGGGAACAATAACGCGAGGACGTCGCACAACTGGGCACAACGAGCAACCCTTCTGGGAACAACAACCTCCTCCGCAGCAACAATATCCCCTGACCCTCAGTTTGAGTGACCGGCATAAATCAAGTCGCTCATTGTGATGAGGCGATGTAAATCTAAAGGCCACCACAAACCAAGAGGTTTCAAAGGCGAGCTTGACAATCGAATGCATTACTTTGAAAATGTGCCTAAAGGATGGGACAACAAATGCATTTCCTACAATTTTATTGGGTATCCGTAGCTCAATAAAATTAGAAGCTAACGCATCTATTGCTAAAATGGTTTATGGGTTGGTAACCCTGGCCACCCGTTCTAGATTTTAACCGGCCTAAGACTACCAGGCGATTTTAACACAGAATGTGTTTTTACGGAGGGTTATTTGGTTTGAAGGCGTCCGTCCCGTAAGATCCCCTCCGAAAACACCAATGTACTACCTGTCTCACTGTCAAGTACTGATACGTTGATTCTCGCCGTTGGCTCATTGTTTTCGCGTAATTTCTAACGGTATGGTTATTTTTTATTATACCTGCAAATTAGAGGAGAAAAGCGACATTTAAATGCAAAAGTTCCAGTCATGCAGTATGACCATGTGAGCGAATTTTCGTAGTTTTTAACGGTTTTAGTGATTTTTAAGCGCATTTTTTGAAATTTGAGCACTTTTTGCGCGCGCCGAAATTTCTAATGTTCAAAATTATATGGCATTTAAACTTTTTTAAATCATTTTTTGCTTGGATAGAAAAACGATATCCATAATATAATATTCATATAATATAATACATAGTGGCAAGCATTATTATAATATTATTATAAATATTATAAATAAACCGGTAGGTAAGAAAGACCGGTACGTACTGCTCCCATTTCATTGACAGTTAGTATTCCGACGATAGTTGGATTGCTTGTAATCTTTATAATTAATTGACTAATTCATCAGGAAGTGGGTGTTTTAATTAAAGACATCCCTACCCTTCCTTGGAGGGGATGAGCAGTCGGTCACGTAGGCCCAAAGTAATGGCTTTCATGGAAAATCATCGAAGGAAGAAGGGAGATTTCGTTACTGAGAAGTATAATGCGTTGCAGTATGTGGACATTGAGTTGTGAAACATAGGTCCATGCCTAACATGCTTAACGACTTTTTTAACTTACTGCTCCCATTTTGTTGAAAATTAGTAAACATACGATAGTTGGATTGTTTAACGACTTACCTGAGCCTCCACGCTTCTATTCGTCTTCGGAACTCATAAGTTCACACCACAATTGGTCACAAGGTTGCCACCTTATAAAACGTTAATATCCCCGGGAAGGGTCTACGTCACGTAGGTCTACAATCCAAGGCGCTGGATTCCAAAACGCGGAATGAACTTCGGCCGAACTTACCAGAATGCCACCAGCCCTCCGGGGAATCCCCGAAATACACATTCTGTGTTTCATTGGTTTGATCCTTGATCCTAACATTAACAATCCGGGGGTCTGAGGGTGTCCCCCAGATTTCATTTTACAATAAATGAACACATGCCACTGGCGGCTAGACACCATCCGGAATCAGCAAGATTTCGTCCAGCAATTGAGATCGAGAATGAAAAAAAAAAAAAAAAAAAAAATCATTAAAATTGTTAAAAACCGCTGAAAATTGTTGAATTTATATTTTTTAGCTGAATTTTGGCCCGAAGAACATAATCAACAATGAATAAGAACAAACAAACGAATACAATTCAAACGAACTCCACACTCAAACAAAAATGGTCGATTCGGAAAAAAATCTACTTGTAGGGTCCTCCGTCGGATTATTTTTGCGTAACGCGATTTTGTAACCGATTTGCGTTTGGATAAGCGGAAAAATTGCTACCTATACTTGTACGGGTACGGCTGGTGGCGGGTAGCTAAAAGAAGATGAGGTAAAATTGGTTGATAGGTAGGTAGTTGAGTAGAGTTGGGTAGTAGGTAGCGTTTTTTAGTAAGTAGTTCAGGTTTTTCGTTTTGTTGGAAAACTTCGAACATGAAGTACATTTCAGTATAATGAAGGACATTTCACCACAATGGAGGACATTTTAGTACTATTGAGGAAGTGTCATTCCAAAGGATACCTTTTGGTAACTCTAACTTTAGGGGTCCTCCTTTAAATGATCACACGTAACGCGAATTCGTAACCGATTGGCGTAAGACAATTTTGTGTGGACCTTTTCCGTTATCGTTCAGCCAGGCCCCTCGGCCTCATCTCGTGCCGTTATCGTTCAGCCAGCTTGATAAACTATATATAACTGTATATGAACGGTAATATGAATACGATATTATAACGTTTTATTTTACTTACATAATTGGATCAAATTGTGTCTAATTTTCGTTAATTTCCGATGAAGCATTCACAGATCTTCGCTGGGAGGCCAAAAGATGGCACACCTCGTGCATATAATTGCACCAAATCAACAACTGTATTGTGGTTCATACTGAGCTCTTTCTCGCAAAATTTGACACTTACCATTTCATTAGCCCAGGCATATATGAACAGCACAATATCTGTCAAAGGAAGTTTCGAACCAGTCAGGTAAGTTTTACTTCTTAGTGCCCTTCCAGCTCTGCAGCATCCACGTTTATTGCACTGCCACCGGTCTCTAGTTCCGAGATATAAAGCAGTCGTGTGTCCTCCTGAGCATGTAACGTTTTGAGGCAAAATCTTTTTATCTTGGAGAAACGGAACGGTACCCTCCTTCGTTTTCACGGTGTCATACAAAGACAAGAAATTCATTTTAAACGGGAACAGACGGCTACTGAAACACAACTGACCTCCGATATCGATAGGCAACATGGAAATGACCTATGATATCAATAAAGGAAAAAAACATCACAAACATGACCTCTGATATCATCAATGAAGGAAAGAGTATCATTTTGTAGAACTGGCCGAACGATAACGGCACGAGATTAGGCCGAGGGGCCTGGCTGAACGATAACGGAAAAGGTCCTTTTGTGTTGGTCTGGAAAGAGTTTGACTTTGTCATCAATATTTGACCGAATTCGCCTGATTTTCTTACCTAATAGATGAAGCACATCACGCCCCGACGGTAATCTCTCTCGAGGATATCCGTAAATTTTCAGGGCCCACATTAATCAAGGAAGAAGGGGGTTGGGGATGCTGGTGGGGGTGGGGGGTGTACATTTCGGTCGGTTTGATTAATCCGTCACGTCGAGGTCGAGGGAGAGCCCGGCTATGTAAACAGAACGCTCGGTATTTGAGGCACGATTCCCGCCAGGTAGTTTATGGGCCCCATTCATCCTAATGGGTAGTTCGAGAGGGTTAATTTATTTGGCGATTTCGACCGCCAGAAGGCGCGCGCGGCATCCGCCGGAGGAGAATCCCGCGAGTCGGTGTCTTTTGGAACCAGTCAACAGGTCCCGCAAATTTTCGGTGGGTCCCCTAATATGTGGGCATCTGCTGTGAAATATAGTGAAAGGCGACGGTAAATATTCAAACGGTACCGGAAGAGTTAACGGTTCACGATCGGTCCAAGGGTATTTGGTGGAATTCTCGAATGTTTAGTCGAGGTGATTCGGGCGCACAGCAATAGGTAACAGCAATTATCTACTTAATTATTATAGTTACCTACTGGCATGTTTGGCGTCGCCATGCAAACTTAACCCCACAGTCAAAAATCACCTGGGATCAAGAAATGACTACGAAAAGTTGGCCATCTGCTCTCCACTCTCCATTCTAAGAAGACCTCCGTTCGCTGATCTAGATCTACTCATATCTATATCTACCTACTTAATACTTCTTGCAAGAATTTATATTTATAACTTATTATGTATCTACTCAGTGACGGATTAATAGAATTTCGTGGGTGGGGGCGGTCCTCTACCGGGTGTACCCTCCCTTCCCCCTCCCCCCGATAAATTTTTCGAAAAAAGACCTTGAAAAACTCGCAGTTTTGAGGTTATAGACCCCACACTTTATATCAGGTACGTAAACATTAACTTGAAAAACATGATTTTTATCCTGTCGTAAAATTATCAGGATTGGGGCTGGCCAAACAAATGATTCCTCCTCTTTCGCCAAGCTTTCGATACATTTATTAACTCAATGAAGAAACTAAAACCAGTCTATTGCAAATTTTAAAAAAGAAGAAGAAAATAACATCAGGCAGTCACAAAATTATACTAATAATTCGATTTTCTTGAATAGCATCAAATTCAACCAAAGGTTGATTATAGGAAAGTAATTTTTTTGGCAAAATTATATCGAAAAAGGCAGGGGATGAAACATAAAACGCTGGAGAACTTCATTCCTCGTGAATTAATATTATTTATAAATTATACTTTCTGGCTCTCTTTCCATTTCAATAAATTTTAAAATACGAATTTTAGGTCACAGGAGAAGAAATGTTTTACAAACATGATGGAATACTATCTTTAATAAGGGAAAAATATTTAATAGGTAGGTACATAATAAGGATTTTAGGTGACAGTTAAAACAATTTTTTACAATCATGATAAATCTTGATCTTTATACAACAATAAAAGTTCAATTTTTGGGTATTTAGTTGATCATAAAATGTTTACAGTAAGATTTTTCTGTTTGCTTTTAAAGACATCAAAATCCAGGACGTTATCAGCCGCGAACGACAGTGGATAATGAATTGACATGATTGTCAAATGAGAAAGGCGTTCGTTACCCATCTTATTTCTAAGGTATTTTTCTAATCTTAGTTTATAAGGTACTGCAGGATCCCGTAACGTAAAAGTTAGGAAGACATCTAGGAACATTCTCCCCGTAGGATATTGTGAGGAGTGTGGGGCGGAATACAGAACCCCGTGACGCACATAGGATAGATAAATTTCCCATAGACTGCAAGATCCCATGAAGTAAATTTATGAATTTTCTAATCCCGGAACGGATGGTGATGTGTTGTGTGGATTTCCGCTCCGCAAGAAAATCAATTTTCGAAGCGTTAGATCGCGTTTTTTTTTTTTTTTTTTTTTTTTTTTTTTAATACCGAAAACCGATGGAAAACGTACCAGACAGGTTCACACTACCAGTCATACTTCTTCAAATTCCTACTTCGAAGTTGAGTGCCAAATTCTGTCTCATTCACTCATTCCAAAAATGTTAACTTAATTATTGTTATTGTTGTGATATCGTTGGAGCAACGTAATTATGTAGCTCAGTAACATGGATGATACCTTGGTGAATAGTCAAAGAGACAATGCAACCCAATGTCCCCCAATGTTCTAGAGGCTTTACAAGAAGAGAACTCACTCTACATATACGCTCCAGACATCCAAATATTGCGAACCTGAATACCAACCGTGGTAATCAAAGTATAAAATATCAATACCAAATTCTGATCCTATTCAGAACTATCTCATAAGAGGCTTCGGGGACGGGATGTTAAATTCTCCAGGAGGCTGGACCACATTAAGATGGAACATGCTGTAGCAGAGAGCCATGCGTCTGCAAGGAAAGCAGTACGAGTTACCTCAGGGAGCGGTCGGCGTGTCACTCCTTGCTGATGAAGTGAAAGGGCTAGCCGAAGGAACACGAGATTCGGAGAAAAATTTCTTCCTCTGTAGTACTGTCCTCCAGAGAGAGAAAGGAATCTCTTCAGGGGAAGATGTCAGAAGGCTTCTGAACACCATAATAAATATTTGGAGTGCTGAAAGGTATGAAGAGTTGCTACACGGCAAGGCTTACACGGGTCGTTCAGGTATAGTGCTAGAGGCGTTGATCTGTCTTTAAGGTCCCATGTCCGTGTACCGAAATATCTAACTTCTTAGCTCAGGAATCTTACCTCTACATATTGGAGCTATTAGCAGAACCTATGAGTACTATAAAAATAATATCTGAAGAATTTCACATCAGACGAATATTCTCTGTTGGTAGTTCGTGCTAGTGAAATAATAGATACTAACCTAACCATGAATAATTTTTTAATTCATCAAAAAGTTTCGGGGGGGGTCCGGACCCCATGGACCCCCCTCTGGCTACGTGCCTGTATACTTTTATATTGTAAACACAGGATTAAACAATATAAATACACTCTTTATTTTTTCAGTTTACTTTAGAGGTAAAGAACCATTTGATAAACACTCACAATGAAATTAAATGAACAAAGTACATTTATGATTAAAGATGAAAATACTAATAAAATATTACCTTGTTGAACATTTTTTGTCTACTACAGGTAAATGTGAAACAGTGAATAATTCACTTCAATCGAAAAACACTGGTTACATACAATCAGTTAAGAAAACAAGATTCGTTTCTTTCTTCGTCAAAACAGTTGGTAGGTTGATTATGTATTATGGCTATTGGTTATGTATTGTTACCGTTACCAAAAGCAGTAAACGGGAGACAAATGCAGTAGATTCCTTACCTCCTGTCTTACATTTTTCAAATAAGAAAGATGTTATCTTCCATGCTCGTTTCTTGACGGAGCTAAACTCAAACACTAAAAAAAAAGCTTTAGTTTTCATTTAACATGAAGTTTGGTTTCTACTGCTCTTCTACTCACAAAAGGGTGACGATGGACGACAGCACGACACGGACTCGACACCACCGTTGCCAACCTGCTTTGATGATTTTTCCCTCAAGCACTTCTGGAAATATCAGAGTTCACTGACGAAAATTCTGACACTACCCACGTAAATCTCCAATTGATACCCCGTGGCACCTACGTAGTTCATGTGCCTACTAACATCCAAACGAACAAATTAGTTAAGTGGCCGTGACAAATTAGTAAAACCGGTAAACAACCATACCAGTTTCCCCACAGTATAAAGTTTCTTCATCAATACTCGTATTTTTGTCAACCTACAGCGTGATTCTATTCTGACGTTCCCTCGCAAGAATTTTTGACATGGATATGTCTTTGCTCACTTCCGTCTGTGGGATGAAGCACTTGGGGCCGGTCGGCTCCTTTCATGAGCACTCGAGAACGATCGGCCGTGAGGAGATTGTGTACCAGTCAATCCCTTAGTAAAAATGAAGATTAGTTTGGCATGTAGATCAGAATGATGTGTATAGTTTGGTGGTCTGGATGCTCGCAAGCTCGCATCTCAAAAAGACATAACATCAAGTAGTCAATCCCTTAGTAAAAATGCAGATTAGTGGACATGTAGGTCAGAATGACGTTTTAGAAGTATATTTCGGGAACAAGCAAAAAAAAAAAAGATCTATGCAACAGGATTTGAAAACACGACCTTCGTCCCAGAAGACCGTTATCATAACCTATGAGCTACGATTCACCTAGCGTTTAGATTTGCAATCACAGTACTTAACCATTCCGAGCCCCAAGTACTTCATCCCCCAGACGGAAATGTCTTTGCTCTTGGGGGGTCAACCAAAAATTTCCGTGACGCAAAATTTGTGTCACAATTTCAGTGTTTTTCACGTACAACCCAGCCGTTGCTAGGGGAATGGAACTTCCGCAGTTTTCATCGCACAGAAATCGTTCGCCACTCGCTGGAAAGCGCTTGATTTATGTGATAAATGTTCACATCTCAAGCTACCAATTTCCCCCTCCTTACGTACCTGGCTACATTCCTAAACTAAGTTGATTGGACTATAAACAATTTAATAAGCCGGTTACAATATTCTTAACGTAAAGCAATAGCATCATTTTCATCCTCTTGCAAACAGTCGACTGTTAACAACAACTCATTGTAGTGGCTTCTCTCCACAGTTATTTTCAACATTTCTATAAGTAAACCGTTGTATTGTTGGAATTAGTCGGGATGCGGCCCAGGGATTTGTTTAAAGTTAAAGGATTTGTTTACAACTCTCGAGGGCAACCGTTATGAAATCCCCAATCAAAGACATATCCATGTAACATGGTATCTGCTTGTAAAGCAGATAGTGGAACTCGTTTCGAGTTTGTACAGCCACATTTTTCTTCTGCCTCTGGAGGGGGGGGGGGGGGGGGGGGGGCTGCCCCCACCGTCCCCCTTATAATCCGTCCCTGTTATTAATGACCGTGAAGACAAGGACTCTATCAGTGTATCGCAGTTTCTCATTCGAAGCCAGTGCGAAATTCCATTAACAGAACTACGCCTGCATATACTTCAACTATACCTACATATCAAGCTGAGTATTCATCTTCATTCCATTCTCGCAAGTTGCCTACAAAAGTTCAATAATAAACATTACAACTTTCAACTGCCTCACGAATTGGTTTGTCTAATTTCTATTGAATGTTTGTGAATTCTTCCTATCCCCTCGATTATAGACGTAATAGTCATCCAAAACGTCACAGTACGGCACTCGAATTATAAAGGGATCGTTCTCTGTTACGACCCAAGAATATTTGAAACTGACAGAGATTTGCCCTCCATTGCAACTGAGAAATTGAGAGATACGCAGCAAACATATTGGTGAGTAACGAATGCATTAATTACAAGGACGTCCCCATGAATGGATTGTTTATAAATTTGGTGAGAATTACAATAAGAGGAATACAAGAATATCATGATTTCTCGGAAATACCCCCCTCCCCTCATTTAACCCCTTCACCGACAGTAAATTTGAAACTTCCAAGGTTGCAAGACTGGACTAAAATCTGGATCGAACAAACAATATAAACAGTCACGAAAATCAGAATATAGTAAAAATACCACGATTTATCGTTTTTACCCCCTCCATTTACCCCCTTCTATCATACGATTTGATACTCCTGACCAGGTAGTCATCATAAGCCATTCATCCTAATGGGTAGTTCGGGAGGATTAATCTATTTGGCGATTTCGACAGCCAAGAGGAGCCCCGCGGCCTTATGGGTATTTAGCATCATTTCCTCACGCCCTAGTCGTTTGAAAACATTCTCCATCTTAATTTATCATTTCCTTCAACATAGGAACTAGCTAAGCAATCATAAGATAATTGGAAATATTTCAATGATCTATAAATTCAAACATTAATGTTACGCATACGAGGAAGCAACGTGCCACACCTAACTTGGCGGACGTTTTTAAAAATAAATGCATTAAAAAAATAAATAAATAAATAAATAAATAAAAATAATTAAACAAATAAACTCTGGGGTAGTGAGGAAGCACAACATCGTGATGTTTACTTTCCCAACAGAAAGGAAAGTATTGTACTTCTAACAAACATCTCAGATGGAAACATCTACAGATTAGAAACATTAGATCCACTTCAGCCTGAGATCGAATTATTCAATCATTTTCTTAGGCTATTGGCCTAGTTTTACTTTTCAAACTGGATGGAAAGGTGGAGAGAATTGTCACTTCCGAAGTATTTCAAGAGCATTGGATTCTTTTCAGTCACAGACCAAATGTAGGTGTACCTACTTATTGGTGTACCATTTCCTTTTGGCCTATTGACTTTTCAAACAGAGAAGGAAAGTGGAAAATATTGAGCTCTGAAACGCAAAATGCAAGTGGAAATTTTTTTTTCAGAAGATTTATTTTAATTTTTTTAAAACTTCAATCACGAACACAAAGCCTTCCTACCTTCGGTAGTAAGGAAGCACAACATTGAAAAATAAAATAATCAGTTGAATTCCAACATCCCTTCGGAATGCACGTCTTTTAGCGAATTTTCTTAAAAAATAAAGCTATTGCAATGGCTCCAAAAATTTTAAAATAAAAATTTTCAAAAATTTTCTTCATTGAAATCTGTTTTGAGGCATTCGGAAATGATTCCTGGATTTTAACGCTTTTATATATATATTTATATATACGCTATATATATATATATATATATATATATATATATATATATATATATATATATATATGTATGTATTATGTGTCATTCCAGACGATAACTCTCGATAGAATTGAGATAAAAACTTCGTTCTTTCGCCAAAAAATCAAGCTTTTCAAAAGAAAGGATGAGTTCGTTGGACAACACTTTTTGAGCACATAAAATTGGTCAAATTTCAAAAAAATGTACTAAGAAAATCACCAGAAATGGCTAAAAAACGGCTAAAAATTGTTAAATGTATATTTTTTGGTAGAATATTGCTCAAATAAAGTTTATTAACTATAAAATAGAACATCCAAAAATGTTTGTACAAAATCATGTGGAAAAATGTTCTTGAAGTTCATTAAAATTTGCTTTAGGTTATTATTTAGAATACGTTTTTGCCATAAAATTGATGGTTAACGATTTCCTTGCACTCAAAAATCTCAAATTTCAAAACAATTCAACATTATACAATACGATAATTTACGAAAATTCGCTCATACGATCATGCTGCATGAATGGAACTTTGGAGGTACATTCTGGAATCGATTGTTCAATTTCCGGGCTTTGAGTACCCGAAGCATCACAGGAAGAGAGAGAGAGAGGAAAACAAAGAAAACCTACTCCAATCAACCACGTCATTGGGCTTCGGTCGGCCTCCAGCACAGTAGTGATGGTTGAGTTGGAGAGAGGGGGGGGGGGACTTGGCACGATTTTCTCACCCATTTTTTCTCTCTCACCCAGCAACAAGCGCCAAGAACTTCCTCCCCCCCCCCCATCCTTAGCCCATTTTATTCTCTACACCATCCACCTCCCGCACTACCCATTTTCCTTAACCCAACCACCATAAAACGAAATTTTTTCCAATCTTCCTTTTCTTCCCTTCCCCTTCCTTCGTGACAAAGGGGAGGCGGTGGGGGGAAATAAGGTTTTTCCAGCCCTTCCCCCCACCACTTCTCCCCTCCCCTCCTACACCGTGTTGGATATAATCTCGGCTTCCGGGTCGAGTTTTCTAGACGACGTTGAGCGAAAAAAGAAGCTATTGGTATTGATTGAAAGTTGAAACGAGAGAGTATTCCCCCCACCCCCTCCACCACTACCCCTCATCTCCTTCATTCTCTCTACAGACACTTCCAGAATCATTTCCTTTTTTTTATCCCCTCCATTTCCGATTTGATTTCGGAAGGAGCGAAAGGTACCAATTTGTTTCCTGCCTTTAAACGCCGAAGCAACGGATGCTATCGAGATTGGTTTAAGGCACTCGGCAAAGTGTCTTTACTTGGAAGAGAAAGAGGGAGGGGGGGTTACAGGCCTTTTAGCCGAAGCTATCCGATTACCGAGGAATCTGAATTACAAAGGGCCGGCCGACCGTTCGTTATTACTGTTAATATGACTTTATTCGAACGGAATCCGCACAACTCCGAGCTTCCTCTTTATCGGCCGCTCGATAAATATTCAACGGAGATGTAAAAAAACGGGGGAGGACCCTTGGAAGATGAAGAATATGAAGTTGAACCTTAGATTACCACCCCTACGTCGATTCAACGTATATTTTTTTCAGATTGCAACATTCCCACCTGGGGCACCTCAAAGTTATATTATCAAAACTCGATTGGCGTTGTTAACAAAACCCCATAGGGGAACAAAGAAAACACGATGGGAAACATTAGATTACTCGATTGACGTTGTTAGGAAAACCCTATCAGGATGCTAGGAAAAGTCGATTGGCAGCCACAAAAAACTCGATAGACGTGCTACGGAGGACCCCATTGGATTTCGAGGTTAAAAAACTACATAGAATATTCCGCGATTGGGTTTTTTTAACCGTCGATCGAGTGATTCTAGCCGTCAATCTAGTTTTTTTCCTTAAAAAACTCAATTGCGAGGCTTTCATGCAGTTTTTTAAGCTCATTTTTCTCTCAGTGCACCCCTACGTCGATTCAACGTATATTTTTTTCAGATTGCAACATTTCCACCTGGGGGCACATCAACGGCCTGGGCCTCCAGGTGTTCTGGTTAGTTTCTCTATTGGCTGCTCGGTGCTGACCAAAAGCGCCAATCCCCCTTAACTGGTGACTACAAGTGCCAAAACGTTGCCATTCCTTTGTGCTAGTGATGTTTTCCTTGATGTGACAGAAGCGCCAGCCTTTTAGCATGACGCGTCGTCCGTGCTCCCTTGATCAGCTGGGTGAGATCCAGAATCGTTTACTACATTTTACTAAGGAATTAACTATTTGATGTTATATTTTGAGATGCGAGCTTGCGAGCATCGTGACCATCATTCTGATCTATATGTCCAACTAGGACCTTTTCCGTTAATTCACTGCCATTCATTCATTCTGACCTGTATGTCCAACTAACCTGTATTTTTACCTAGGAATGACTACTTGATGTTATGTATTTTTCAGATGCGAGCTTGCGAACATCCAAACCACCAAACTATACACATCATTCTGACCTACATGTCCAACTAATCTGAGTTTTTACTAAGGGATTGACTACTTGATGTTATGCATTTTTGAGGTGCGAGCTTGCGAGAATCCAGACCATACAACTATACCCAGCATTCTGATCTATTTTACCCCAGTGGGCGTAAAAATGATTGAATAAAAGTTTTTAGAAAAATAGAACATATATATCAAGCGGTAGTGAATTAACGGAAGCCAATAAAAGGGGTGGTAGTGAATTAACGGAAAAGGTCCTCCAACTAATCTGAATTTTAACTAAGGGAATGACTACTTGATGTTATGTATTCTTGAGATGCGAGCTTGAGAGCCTTGAGACCACCAAATTATACCCATCATTCCGACCAATATAGGGATGATTCTATCGCGGTTACAGGCCTTTTAGTCGAAGCTATCCGATTACCGATGAATCTGAATTACAAAGGGCCGGCTGACCGTTCGCTGATTCCGAGATTCCGACATCTTGTATTTTTCCGACTCTGTTTTCCTTCATTCAGATCTCACATTCCATAATTTATTATCATGTGGTTCGTTGTTCTGTTTTCAATTCGTAGTGTTCTATGCAAAGTGAACCTTTGTAATCGGATAAGAAATTTTTTTTTAACCTCCCTCCCAGAATTTTTTGGTTGCATTTTAAGATACATGGATTTCAAAAATCGAATCAGTCCGTAGTCCGTCCTTCCGCCGTTTTATTTGTACAATGAAAATCAGCGTGAAGAATTAGACTTCGTAAGCTTATATATCACGCTAATTGATTGAGCAAAGACGAGCTCAACGTGACACATCCGTCCGACTTGTCTTGGCGATCGTTCGAGTAAGTTCTAGCTCAACTATGTTAGTAGTAATATTGGTGTATGTAGATATAAAGGTCGGTATGAATATACAGGTTATATGCATTTTGTGTAGAAACTCACTAAAATAATACATGTTGGTATCTTAAAAGTTTAATGTTTGTATCATGAAAAAGGTAGACATGATTAGAATTAAATTATTTTATCCGTTTTTCGGCAAACCTTTATCCTCCGATTGGTTGACCAGTTGTTTTTTGGCACTCGATAAATGGACTGCTTTGAGTGAAAATAGGATGTACATAAATGAATTTAGTATATTTTAATATAAGTATATACTTAATTTATATTTTAAAAAATATATTTAATATATTAGTCCAGTATAAATTTTAATATGAAGAATATGAACTGATCACGCTTATCACTGAAACCTTCTTCGGGTTTATACATTTACGGGCGAAGTGTCGAAGACGTGGTAACGAGGACGTACTAAGACTCGATCTTGCGTTGCCAATCAAGCGGTCTCCTACTCACGTCGTCCACTTCTACTAATTCGTCAGCTGTCAGTTGTTTCCAGATCAGCTGATCATGGCTCACGGGCACCGTGTAAACTAAAAACGTGGTAACCAAGAACTCTCTATTAGTGTTGATAGAGAGTTCCTGGTTACCACGTTTTTAGTTTACACGGTGCCCGTGAGCCATGATCAGCTGATCTGGAAACAACTGACAGCTGAAGAATTAGTAGAAGTGGACGACGTGAGTAGCAGTAGGAGACCGCTTGATTGGCAATTGGCAACGCAAGATCGAGTCTTAGTAAGTACGTCCTCGTTACCACTTCTTCGACACTTCGCCCGTAAATGTATAAACCCGAGGAAGGTTTCAGTGATAAGCGTATTCAGTTCATATTTTTCATATTGAAATTTATACTGAATTAATATATTAAATATAGTATTTAAAATATAAATTAAATATATAATTATATTAAAATATATATTCAATTTATTTATATACATCCTATTTTCAGTCTAAGCAGTCCATTTATCGAGTGCCAAAAAACAACTAGTCAACAAATCGGAGGATAAAGGTTTGCCGAAAAACGGATAAAATAATTTCCTTCTAGGTAATCATATCTACTTTTTTCATGATACAAACATTTAACTTTTAAGATACGAACATGTATTATTTTAGTGAGTTTCTACACAAAATGCATATAATCTGTATATTGATACCGACCTTTATATCTACATACACCATACACTACTAACATAGTTGAGCTAGAACTTACTAGAACGATCGCCAAGACAAGTCGGACGGATGTGTCTTCAAGGTAAACTTGGACGAGCTCGTCTTTGCTCAATCAACTAGCGTGATATATAAGCCTACAAAGTCTAATACTTCACGCTGATTTTCATAGCACAAATAAAACGGCGGAAGGACGGACAACGGACTGATTCGATTTTTGAAATCCATGTATCTTAAAACGCAACCAAAAAATTTTGGGAGAGAGATTTAAAAAAAAATGCTTATCCGATAACAAAGGTTCACTTTGCAAAGAACACTACGAATCGAAAACAGAACAATACACCACATGATAATAAATTATGGAATGTGAGATCTGGATGAAGGAAAACCGAGTCGGAGAAATACAAGATGTCGGAATCTCGGAATCAGCTTCAGGTTCAGGTTACAAAATTGATAAGAGACGACGTGTGAAGACACATGAAACACCGTAGTAACAGCCAGCGTTGTTAGCAAAATTTTGGTTCTCCCTAGATTCACGTACACCGTATTAAGACACCGTGGTAACCAGGAACTCTCTAATATGACTTTATTCGAACGGAATCCGCACAACTCCGAGCTTCTTCTTTATCGGCCGCTCGATAAATATTCAACCCCCGAGGGAGGACCCTGGGAAGATGAAGAATATGAAGATGAACCCTAGATTACAACCCTTTAGGTCGATTCAACGTATATTTTTTTCAGATTGCAACGGCCTGGGCCTCCAGGTGTGCTGGTTAGTTGTCTATTGGCTGCTCGGTGCGGACCAAAATCACCAATCCCCCTTAATTGGCGAGTCATAACCGCCAAAACGTTGCCATTCCTCTATGCTAGTGATGTTTTCCTTGATGTGACAGAAGCGCCACCCTTGTAGCATGAAGGGCCATCTGTGCTCCCTTGATCAGCAGGGTGAGATCCGGAAACGTTTATTACGTTTTACTATGGGATTGACTATTTGATGTCATGGATTTTTGAGATGCGAGCTTGCGAGCATCCTGACCTTTTAACTATACACATCATTCTGATCTATATGTCCAACTAATCTGAATTTTTACTAAAGGAATGACTACTTGATGTTATGTATTCCAGACCACCAAATTATACCCATCATTCTGACCAATTTAGGGATGATTCTATCGCGGTACGCTGGAGTTTGTAGAGTTTCTGAGAATCACCAATGGCTAAAGAAATTTAGTTTATTTTATTATTTATTTTTTGCTGTGGTAATACTGGTTGTAGTATAAGGTGCTACGAAAATACCACAAAAGCGATATTTGTGTATTTCTTCAGAGTAGTGTGAGGTAACAGAAGATAATATGAATACATTTCAGATGAAAAATACGCTATTGGGCACTTGGTTTCCGTTAGAATTTAACGGATACTATTCTTCTCCAGGCATGTACGTCGTTTTGACATGTGGGGGTAATAAGCGATCTGATTTGAAGGGTGGTAATCTAGGGGTGGCACTCAGTAATGTGTCTTTACTTGTAAGATACAGGGGGGGTTACAGACCTTTTAGCCGAAGCTATCCGATTACCGAGGAATCTGAATTGCAAAGGGCCGGCCGACCGTTCGTTATTACTGTTAATATGACTTTATTCGAACGGAATCCGTACAACTCCGAGCTTCCTCTTCATCGGCCGCTCGATAAATATTCAACGGAGATGTAAGAAAACGGGGGAGGACCCTAGGAAGATGAATATTCCAGTGGCGTTATCTGGGGAGGTCAAGCTGTAGGCCTGTAGGGCACCGATGGAATAACAACCGGCCTTAAGACCTAATACCTGGATGTTCGGATATCCCTTCTTTTCATGAACGGCAAATAGCAGTGGAAAACAAACGAGTAAATGTTAAGGTGGCCTTAACATATGTGACCGTGAAAGGGAAAAATGGGCTTAACTTCCCAAGGCTTTTTTCTTTCTTCAGGAGAACAAAAAAACGAAATTTGGGTCAAAAAACGCAGCAAATTTACACAAAGGTTTATTATTTCTGTATTAGATAGCCCTTCTACGCAGATCATTGGTCTATAATAATTATTAAGCCCCATATATATCTAGTAAATGATCAAAACTTGGCGCATCATGCCTCCCAAAAGGGTTCTCACCTTTACATCTCAGGACCCCACAATTTTACGGTTTATAGTAGGTGAATGTTGAATATTTTCCTAAAAATGTCAAAACAAACGAAAACAAAAAACTTGGTAGAACGGAAGGTTGTAAAGGAAAGAAATTAGTCTCAGAGGCCCCATCAGCTGTTCAGTGAGCCTCCGAACCTCGTAATTGTTTTTGAGGTGTCCCGAACGAGCTCCATTAAATTTCAGCAACGTGAGTCGATTAGGAAAGAAATTAACATCGGAGGATCCGAAGCTGATCAGAAACACACGAGAACTGAGAATATTAAAGCAATATAAAATAACCAGGTAACTCAGAATGAGTGACGCGGAGACCAACGAGAAGTTTCAACGACCCTCTGTTTACGCGCAAATTGAGAAAAAAACCAGAATTTTTTGATCAAACTCTACATACTCATATCAAAAAGCGTTAAACTCAAGAAATTTCAATATGGATTTCCATGAAGAAAATTTTGGATTCATTGCAATAGCTTCATTTTCTTAGAAAATTGGCGAAAACCTTCCGACCTTGGTAGACTTGGAAGTTATTCTTGTCGATTCTTTAGCCCTTAGAGAAAGCAAACGAACAAACGCATCGCGACCGAGGTAGTTTCGTTCGATTCTTTGTGCGGATACCTATAAATGAAACTCAAAAAATCAGTACTGTTATATAAAAAGATTTCAAGATCTCGATTTTTGAATATTTCAGCCCTCAGGTTCTACCCTTTTGAGTTGACCGAACGCAATGCCGATGTTACTGGCGAATCTGAGAAAATTGGTATAATTTAAATTTGCCGCTTCAGTTAGGTACTTTTGTTTTACCAGCATCTATGTATGCTTCATCTTCTTTTCTTTTGAATTTAATTATTTTTCTTTCTTATGCCTACATGTCAACTTAAAAACGATTTATTTCAAGGGAATCAACAGGTTATATTCCTAATTTATCATCAAACGTTATACTTGTATGTAAGGTGTAGGTAGATACAACGAATCAACTTTATTCTTCGAGATTTGTTCCAGACTGTCACTATTCTTGATAAACTAGTTGAATTTATAATCATTCCAGACTCAAATGAGCAAAAAATCCATTGCTAGGGAGTGATGTCCGCTAGCGACTTGTTATAATACACACTCATAATAATAAGACGGGAAAATTCAATAATGCAAATATTATGAACTTTAATAAATAATGCCGGACGAATTAATGCGAATGGGAAGTTATCGAAGAAACTTACGAAATTATGAACTGATGTGTCGTGACTTTATGTATTGATGTGAATGGGTCGGAACATGTCCTAAGGTGCTGGTTTCCTCTAAAAGACGGTAGTGATATCCTCCGTGAGGGGGATGACGTAGTTATGCGTTCGTACAGCATAAATCCCACATTCATGTCCATCGTGATACTACGCTGGGTAATTAAATCTTGTAAACTGAACAATGATGGTTGAGTGCAAGTAAGTGCCTTTCAGGAGGTTTTTCCAGTTTCCATCCTGCACTTCATCTACCCCAGCTACCTCCATCAAGTCAATATCAATTTTTGAGGCATGATGAATGGAGGTGGATATTCTAACTCCGAATACACCTGGAATGGTGCGTCCATTATTTGTTAGTTTGCTGTCACTAAATAGCTTTTGCTTGAACCGTTTAATTGACTCTGATTTATCATTGATTCTTAATCGGCGAGCTGCAGTGGCAACTTCATTCGATGGTAGCTTCGTTGATGCGTATGATTACTCGCTCGGTAAATGTTGCATAAACACTTTACTATCGTTGTGCCACCAGTAGTCAACACTTGGTAACAGTATATAGACTCTATGGTGTGACTCAAGATGAGCCAGGGTCTTCAAACCGTTCATAGTTCAATTTCAGCTACCACTTTCAGCTAACCTGTACTGTCTATTTCCTCTACCGAATCTACAAAATGAAACCATTTTACTATTAGCATGGTTTTAGCTGGGACCTAACTGCCGAAAAACGTTATATGAGATTGGAACGAAAGAAGCGCGATACCGATAAACATCCATTGCTAGGGAGTGATGTCCGCTAGCGAACTGGTATAATACAAACTCATAATAATACAACGAGAAAATACAATAATGCAAATGCTTGATGTTCTAGGCTAAAGCATATTCATGTTTTGTAATTTTGGCCGAAGGCTCTCAGTAGAACTCACGCGAGGCGCGGCGCGCCGAGTTTTTCTTCGTCGATTAAACAAGTTCATTATTGAAAATGATAAACAAAACAGGTGTTATTAACTATTATAAATTAAACAAACGTTCTCATTCCATGAAAAACGTATTCATTTTTGTTTACCTAATAAAACTTTAAATGGAACACTGGAACGTAAATACAGTCAAATTAATATGAAGGTACCATCGTATTATTTCATTTACGTACTCGGGCAACCGGATGATTACAGTGGGAATGTTTCCCTCTGATGTAATTCGGCGAATATTAATCGTGGGAGTGATATAACGCTCCGTTGCATATTGTCCAAATAAAACTAGGTAAATAACAAATCAAATTTTAATATAACGAGTTCGCTTTGTGCTTGAATTACTTACGGTTAGAAGGAATCAGCAGTTGATTACGTTTTTCCCATTTTCAAACGAAAAACCTGAAACAAAGATTATTAAAACAATTAAATATGATTTATGAAATTTTTTCGCGCGATTCATTCTAAGTTGGTATTCAAGGTGTTTTTAAAAACAGTTTCAGGGAAACCTCATTAAATTTCTCCCTTGATGGGGGAAAAAAACATATTATAGTCAGGTTAATAATAGAAATGAACGCAGGAAGATGTAGGCAGGAAGATAGAACAGCACACATAAACAAAAAACTTACACGTAAACACGTAATTTATTATAATTGAACAGAAATTTAATTTGAACTGATAATAGAAAGTTTTTGTTCTTCCCGTAATTTTCTACCCGTGTACGCAAAAATACTGAAATACCAACTGCGCATGCGCGAATTTTCGCGTCAACGCGTAGAACTACACGTTGGCGGGAAAAAGGCTTCCGTTGGAATCCCGTTCTACGTGTAGTCGACATAACCTGACGCAAAGGTGACCACAGTTTTAAAAATATCAGTTCTCCCTCTGACAGTCGACTCATAACGTTTCCCTTTCACAATTACCCACCTAGTCGAAAAAAGTAAGAACCTGTGATAAATATAGGTACCTAATTGTATTATTAAATCAAATTCCGTCGATTATGCGAACAAAGTACCTACTTCGTCCGACAGCCAGATATCCTGTTCACCTACTTGGGAGTAAATGCAGTCGTTGATACTTTTCCGATTTTTAAGTAGATACCTATTCTTCGTAAGCATTCGCAAGTACATTTCGTACTACAAAGTTGTATCTACCAACATAAAGATTCAGACAACGAGCAGGTTTGTGTTTGAAAAATAAGTTTGTATACAAAAGCTGTTGTCAGTTCAATAGTTTGTCAGTACAAGTAGGTTGGCAGTAGAATTTGTGCTAGGTACCATCTCAGATCCTGGAAATTACCATTTGATAAAGCAGGGAAGGCACTCGAAACGAACTGTTCCTCGTAAATTTGATGTAGCTAGATGAAAAATTGAATAATTAGACGAAAATAAAAAAGATGCCGTAATCGCGGCGCCCCCGGACGGTCACCCATCCATGTAAGCCCAATGTTGGTTAACTTCGGTGTTCTAACGAGAACCGATGTTTTCAATGAAGTATGCGTTGGCGAATACTATTTTTTCTTGGGTTGAACCTAGTTATTGGATGCCTTTGAATATAGCTGATAAAGCAGAGTGTAAAATGATTTCAAACTTCTTCAACTCGATCTCGAATTCAAGAGAATCGTTGATTTTGAAATACCAAAGAGACTTTAGCGTGACGATAGCATTTGGTTAGTCGTGTATATACGCGTAAAAAAAAGTGTAGAAATACGCGAAGAGCTAGCATCTGCAGTTACATGCTCTAGACTCTCCTCTATGCGTTAACTTGGGAAAATCGAACGGGAAAAACAAAAACTCTCTAATGCTTAATAGCGGCTTATGGTAACTAAAATATGATATTTAATAGAGACTTCCTGGTTACTGAGGTTACAGATCACACGGTGCACGTGAAGCATGATCAGTTCATCTGGTAACAACCGTCTGCTGACCAATTACTACAATCACGCGACGTGAGTAGGAGACCGCTTGATCGCCAACGCAAGATCGGGTCTTCGTACGTCCTCGTTACCACATCTTCAACACTACGCCCGTAAATGTATGAACCCGATGAAGGTTTCTGTGATAAGCGTGATCAGTTAATATTTTTATACTAAAATATAAATTATATTATTTAAAATATGAATTAAATACATAATTATATTAGAATATACTAATTTTATTTATATTCATCTTATTTTCACTCGAAGCAGTCCAATCATCGACTACCCAAAAACAAATTAGTTAACGAAAAGAAGGATAAAGGGTTGCCGAAAAACGGATAAAATCTTTTCATTCCAATCATATCTATCTTTTTCAATATGCAAACATTAAACTACTAAGATACCAACATGCAAGTATTATTTTAATGAGTTTCCCCAAGAATGCATTAAATCTCGTATACATTCCTCTATATCTGCATACACCAATATTACTACTTACAAAGTAGAGCGAGAACGATCGCCAGTGTTCCTGACGGACGTGTGTTCAAGATAAACCTGGAACACATCGTCGAGCTCGTCTCTGCTGAATAAAGTAGCGTGATAATATGAGCCTACGAAGACTAATACTCCTCGCTGAATTTCATAGCACAGATAAAACGCTGGAAGAACGGTAGACGGACTGATTTGATTTTTGAAATTTACGTACCTTGAAACGTAACCAACAAATTTTGAGAGAGGGGATAAAAACATTTCTTGGCCGATTACAAAGGTTCACTTTACAAATATCACTGCAAATTGAAAACAAAATAAAACAACACAACACTGGATGATGGAAACCGGGATCAGGTTAAAGGAAAACAGAGTCGGAGAAATGCAAGATGTCAGAATCAGCGTCAGGTTACGAAACATTTGATATTGGACGACGTGTGAAGTCGCGTGAAACACCGAGCTTGCACCGTAGTAACAGGAAGCGTGTTAGCAAAATTTTGATTTTTCCTAGATTCTCGTTCACCGTATTAGAACACTGTAGTAACCAGGAACTCTCTAATTTCTCGTTTTCAGATGATCTACATATTATGTAAACACCGCATCAATAACTGTACTATTCCTTGTTGTAGATATTGCTGGATCATTGCTCAATTATTGTAGACTTCTGGAGCAACTCAGCTGATGTACAACCTGTGAAACTTCAAGATTACGTTCTAAGAGAGGTATATGCCAAATTTCAGCTTCATACGATTAATTTGGTAGAAATTCGCTTCTAGAGCCACTCAGCTGATACCGGACCTATGCATCTTCAAATATAATTCCCAAGGAGGGTACACACCAAATCGGAGCTTCGTACGGTAAATAACATAGAAAATAGTTTTAGGAGCCACTTAGCTGACCACAACCTCATTATGCGAGAAGTGTAGCTTCTAAGGAGGCTAAATAAAAAATTACTGCTTCATACGAGAAATAGCATAGAAATTAGTTTCAGGATCAACTCAGCTGCACCCTGTGCACCTTCAAGGTTACGTCCCAAGAGGCTACATGCCAAAACTGATAGAATTACATATATTTTGTTACGGATTGGTTGTAATTATAAACTAATATAAAACTTCCGTAACACTTATTCGGACTGAAATAAAAGACAAACAATTTTTTCAGTAACCCCAAGCTATGTGTACAGGGTGTCTCAACTTGAGTTCCCGTAACTTCATAGATCGATTCTGAAGCTTATTTATGATCGAAAGTTCCTCATAGAAAATTCTTTTTAAACTCTTAGTTTTCTGGTAATTTGATTTCTGATTTTTTTCGTCTTTTCGACCTATTGTCTCTAAAACGATCATAACTCTCTGAATTTGCTGTGTGAATTCAAATTTGAGGATACCGTTGTAAAGAACTTTAAATTTACTATCGGATAGATGCCTGAGCGTTCCTAAAAATTAAGATTCATTGCAATTGCAATTGACCTTCTATTGTTGGAATTATAATTTAAAACTCGGCCCTTCGGGCCTCGCAAGGGGCTCCGCCCCTTGACCCCGCCAGGGGGGCTTCGCCCCCCTGGACCCTCCCGGGTGTTATTACTTTGAGCCTGACTGCTAAAATGTAAAAAACATGGAATCATGTTTTAGCTCCTCGCTCTCACTTTATTATAGAAATGATCACGACGATTGAGCTCTTGCTTCCTATAGTGTTAAGTATAGAAATTACCTATTAAAATGATTTAACCACCGCTTCACAAATCAAACCGTTCTCGCAATATTCGGATCACCTGCTATGAATCACATAATCGAAACACCAGCTCAATGAAATCATCAGAAATTAACAAGCGGTTGCAATCATGTTCACAATATCAATAATTGAGAATGATCACCTGTGTGTAGACAATTATTCATTTAACCATGCTCATAACTCAGCTTGTTGGCCACGCACTTCGCAGTAGTTAATATAGTATGGTTGGATAAATTGAGAGGTTTCGAACGAATGGTCAACGAATTTTGTGGGATGAAAAACGACGAAGTATCATATCCCTAGCAACGACTCGGTTGTAAGCGGAAATCATCACAATTATTGGCGCTACTTTCATCTCACTTTTAGGCGGAGGATCCATCGCTAAAACATGATTCCATGTTAAAATAAAAATTTAATTAAGAGTAGCTCCTAAAAATTTACTAATAAAAAATTCGATAAATTAATGTAATTGAAGTAGATGATGAGTACATCTACGCTTCACAAGCCCAATACGATACAGAAGATATAATCAACTCGATTTCGGGAAGTTAGAATTCCATTTGAATTACATTATTAGCTGATACCATGGTCATCATTTTCAAGGCAATATTTGATATTTATGTTTTTTTTCTTGTCGATGTTTTAGCCATTAGGGAAAGCAAACATAAACGCATCGCGACCGGGGCAGTTTCGTTCGGCTCTTCGAGCGGATACCTATAAATGAAACTCAAAAAATCAGTACTGTTACATAGAAAGGTTTCAAGATCTCGATTTTTGAATATTTCAGCCCTCAGGTTCTACCCTTTAGATTTGATCGAATGCAATGCCGACGTTACTGGCACATCCCCGGCAGATAAATGATTTTTAAGCGAACTTTCTTAAAGTTTGGTCCAATACTTTTTGAGGAAAGTCGGACGACGCACAGTGGATGGAAACAGCAGTTTTTGTGCAAAAACCTCTTAGATGAGCGAAGTGGTTGAACTCGATATGGATTCTCATGTTTTTTGGGGTGCTGAGTCAATTGAAACCATTCCCGACTCGCTAACTATAATGGCTAATCGGATAGCAACGCTATTGCAATGGCTCCAAAATTTTTAAAATACAAATTTAAAAAAATTTTCATCATGGAAATCCGTTTTGAAGTATTCTGAAACGATTCCTGGATTTTAACGCTTTTTTATATGTATATATAAGAATTGCCCTGCTTTCTATATTGGAAAAGCCGAAACCAGTCATATCCCTTATTACTACACCAAGCATCTACTACCAAAATGATAACTAGTAAAAAAAGGTGTGGCAATGAAGGGCAAATGAGAACCTTTTTTCATTTTTCATAGCGTGAAAGCTGAATCAATAGTAAATCAAGCTGAATAATTATTTTGAAGGAACGTAAGTATAACCGAAATGGGTTACTTAATTATTTTTTATTCACCTGATGTAAAACCGTTTCTTCCAAATTTAGGTATCGTTCGCGCAGGTCTTTCTCAAAATCACTTCCACTCAAATAAAATCTCGCAAATCACTTAATACGGAATTTCAAGGGACTTTTTTTACCACGATGTTACGATTTTCTTTTTCCACAATGTGTGTTTAAATGTTAGGTACCACACTTCCGCTGACGTTGAATGATTTGATAGTGATAGAAGACTACTCTCAAAGAACTATTTTTCTAGAAAAAGAATGAATCGTAACATTCATTCTCGGGACAAGGTTCGCACCTAGTGGCTTATTTACTCCGACTCGTCGAAGTAGGAGTTGATAGGCGGGTGCCGTCACTTACTTTCCTCAACGTATTCACTCATTGTGATCACCGACGGCGGAGAAGAGCGATCGAATTAATACACAAGACACTTGAATGAGTGCGTAGTCGGATTATTCCAGTCCCAGGACGACCGGAGATGACCTGCACTTTTGGCACTCTATCAAACTTAAATAATCACATGATTATTCCAAAAACCCTCATTATCACTGCTTACTCTTGGTGATGCACCAAAAAAATGTGAAAAAATGATCAGGTACACCTAAACGTGTATAGAATACATGGTATATTTCGTCTTGGGGAATTTTCCCAGTTTTGGAGGCGTAATAAATCATCAATACCTGCTACACCAAAACCTTAATTTCAAGCATACGACCAATTATCACACTCAATGCCTTCTCAACAATTTCTACACGCCCGAATGGGGACACTAAGGGCTAAGTTTGTGTCTGAAGGTATCTAGAAATAATATAAAAATGGAATTACATTTTTATTAATGCTTTCATTTTTTGAGGTTTTTGCACGCTTCCATCCACTGTGCGACGTACGGCGGACGGACGGATTATTTTGTGTTCGATTTTTGGATTCTACGCATCTTGAAACGTAAACCAACAAATTTTGAAGGGGGGTCAAACTTTTTTTCGGTCAATTACAGAGGTTTATTATTGAAAATGATTAACCAAAATGAACAATAATCCATACTAGAAATACCGGATGATCGCCTTGTATAGAAGGCAATACTAACATGTAAATTTAAACCTGAAACTCTCCCCGCCTCTTGACCGTGTGAGTTTATCGGGCGCAACGCAACAAGCCACGAGGTCACGGGCTGGGGAAGCTGATTCGGGTTGATGAGCTCTTAATCTTCCGAATCGCCGCTCGATAAGATTTGCGCTGTGTTCACAGCTGAGCCGGCGGTATTGGGGAGGCCGAAGCTCAGCGCATATTATATTATGATAGGCTCTCTCGCTCCGCTGAGCGGTTTAACGGCGGCGCGAAGGAGCTTACAGCACATATCCAGCTGAAGGGGCTTCCCATAAACAGGCCGGCGCCTCATCGGACGGGCCTTCAGCGGAATCTGCCGGTGATTCCGCTTAAAGGGCGTAACATCGCCCACCAGCATAGCAACAGTCGACACCTACTCTGGATTTCATAATAATCATTATGAAAATTCGGTTAAAATGAAATAATAGAATGAACATAAGAAACTAAATAAAGTTCCAGTCATGCAGCATGATCATATGAGCGAACTTTCTTAAATTACCTATCGTATTATTATAATTATGTAATATCGTATCGAAATATTCATTTGAAAAAGCGCAAGTAGGTGGAGTAGTTTCAGAATGCCTCAAAACGGATTCCAAACGATAAGTTTTTCAAAAATGTTGATTTTTAAAATTTCCGAGCCATTGCAATAACTTCACTTTCTTCGCAAATTCGCTAAAATGAAAATTAATTGATTGGAAGGTTAGATTAGATTAGATAGTTTAATTATTAGCTATCACACATAAGTGCATTTCAAAAGTTTAACCAAAATAAGCTAGCAAAAATAAGAAATATAATAATGTTCCAACTTTTAAATGAGCAGATTAGCACAAATCAGAGTAGGGCGAAAAGTAGTTACGAATAATAACTGATTACCACAGCTACATTAGTTACTACAATGGCTAATAATTACTACAACTAATTAACTATTAGTTATTACCTTTTTACAAATAATTTTGTCATTTATTACTTATAACCTGGTTAGGAGGTAACCTGCACTGATTTGGCTTTATCAATTCCCGCAGCGGAGCAGCTTAGCATTTCAATTTTAGACGTCTCGACGAGGGAGCCTCATAAAACACTTTTTTACAAATTCGATTTTCGTCGATTAGATTTTTTTCGATTTTCATGAATACCCTTAGTATATTATGATAGGCTCTCTCGCTTCCCACGCTAAAGGGGCTTCCCATAAACAGGCCGGCGTCTCATCGAACGGGCCTTCAGCGGAATCTGCCGGTGATTCCGCTTAAAGGGCGTAACATCGCCCACCAGCATAGCAACAGCGGACACCTACCATGGATTTCATAATAATTATTATGAAAATTCGGCTACAATGAAATAATATAATGAACATGAGTAACTGAATAAAGTTCCAGTCATGCAGCATGATCATATGAGCGAATTTTCTTAAGTTACCTGTCGTGTTATAATAATTATGTAAAATTGTATCGAACAATATGGGAAAAAAGCTCGTAGTAAATAAAATTCATTAATTCAAAAAAGAATTTTGATTTTTAGATTTACATACATTTTTAGACATAAAAAAGAGAGAGATGAACAAGAAAAATAAAATGTCTGCTTTTGAAAAGCTTGACTAATGTTTGAAAGCTATAGCTTCAAACTATAGACGACAACTGCGGACGATATTCGAACGTCGTCCAGCATCATCGCATCAGCCGACAGCTACTACGGATTTCATAGTAATCGTGATAATAATAAGGCTGATGGATTGTAAACGCTAATTCTTCGAAAGCTTTCTTCATGGAGAACCTTCGATCAACTCCTCTCACAATAAAGACTTTATTCACCTGTGTATTGTGTTCTCATTCATGTTTGAGCGAATTGTCGTAGAAAATGAAGCTATTGCAATGGCTCAGGAAATTTTAAATAAAAAATTGTTGAAAAATTTCTTCATTGAAATCTGTTTTGAGGCATTCTGAAACGAATCCTAGAGCTCAACACCTTTTTCATATATAAATATATACATATATATATGTCATTTCAGACGATAACTCTCCTTAGTATTGAGATTAAAATTTCGTTGTTGCTCCTAAAAATAAAGCTTTCCAAATGAAAGGACGAGTTTGTGGGCCAGCACTTTTTGAACACATCAAATTAGTCAAATTAAAAAAAAAAAAAATTACTACAAAAATCATTAAAAATGGCTAAAAATCGTTAAATTTATATTTTTTGGTAGAATATTGCTCAAATAAAGTTTATTAACAATAAAATAGAACATTCAAAAATTTATGTACAAAATTATGCTGAAAATGTACTTTAAATTCATTAAAATTTGCTGCAAAATCGATAAAAACTGCAAAAAAGGTAAAATTTCAAAACCTCTATTGGAATAGGAGATTATTATTTAGAATACGTTTTTTGCTATAAAATGAATAGTCAACAATAGCCTGGCACTCAAAAAGCTCTAATTTCAAAACAATTCAACATTACGCAATACGATAATGTTTTGAATACAATTTTGGAGATATGCAGGTGAAACTCGGAAAGTGATTTTGTGGAGTCTGGTGCGAAGTTTTAAGCAAATAACAATCTCTCACCCCTAGATGTTTAAATTGTCAAAAAAGTAAAATGTATATGTAAAACCCTGTATATGTAAAATGCAAAAAGAGATAGATAGAAGGGTCACAGTTATTTTAACTCTCTAGCTCGGTCATAGCTTTTCAAAAATAAGAATATGTATGCTATATATTTCATGTAACCAGAAGTGTATAATTTAATCTCTTTTGTGCATTAAACTCATAAAAATGTCTGTATCGTAATTCTGTAATTTGACTATAAAATAATATTTATCCATCTATCTATCTATCTAGAGTAGGTGTGTGGTTGGAAGGAGGAGGGGGTGATTTAATGTCTGCCCCCTTCACAGCAGAATTCTGGATCCGACCCTCTGATATTCACGTGCCTAAAGATGTTACATACATCAAAATTTTGATTTTAAAAATTTCCCTGCCATTGCAATAGCTTTATTTTCTACAAAGATCCGCTAAAAGTGCAAAAAATTTAAAAATCCATAATCTTTTTTGAAGAGCCGAATTTTATTTAGTATGAATTGATAAAACAATGAAAAATCAGATATCTCTGTCAATAAGTTGAGCGTCCACACACTGGATAACATTCGTCCACAGCCTGGAAATTCTTCGCCCACACACTGGCAAATGGCTCTTTATCCACGTTTGTCTTGAAATCAATTAGTATGAGCCACAAATATAGTTAACTTAAGGTCATTTCTAAACCTGAATTATACCTAGAAGGCGCTCGAAAAACAAAAAGGGGAACAAATTAAGTAGGGACTGTGTACTTTTTAATCTGACCCTCACTTCTAGAAGCCCTCAATATTTGATTTATCTGATCTTCAATTCCATGCCTGTCTATCTGAAAAACGTGGGAAATTATTCGCGTTCCGCCTACAAGAGGCTCATCTTTACCTGGCTCATTGGTTTCGGGGCCAGCGAATGCTGATGACATTCTCAATAGCGTGTACGTCCATTAAACCTCATTTGTATGAGCGTTGTTGATTTATAGTTTACGTCTTTTTGTTATTACTACACCATCTTTCCCGAATATGTGATTGTAATATGTTTACGATTCTGCCTGTTATACATTCTTAAAACGTTGTCTATCTAGGTGAGAATTGTGTTGCACATGATACTCTTTAAGCTCGAAAATGTTTTTGGTCGAACCAAATTTGGATTGGAATGGGACTATAGCTTATCGACACAGGCTCTGCCTATCGACGAGCTAAAATATTCAAAAAGTATTTTCTTATTAATGTTCCTGTATGTGTACACTCTTGAATATACTACATTTTCTCTCTCTCTCTCTTTCTCTCTCTCTTACTATTGTTGGAAGTTGAAACTTCGTTTCCATATATATATATCTTATTCGTCTACAGACTAGGCAGGTCACTCTAAATCATAACCTGAAAGTTTTGACATTATCGGCCCTTTTTCATTATGCGTAGCTCTTTTTCTATGATTTTTCAAAGCTTCAAATTTTTTCGAGGTACGTACGTCACAGCACCCTTCACGTTAGGCGAACACCCCCCCATCACCCCGTCTCCCCACAACTGTGATATTCACGTACCTGAAGAATGTTGCATTCATTGTCGTGTTCCATTGAGTCCAATAAATGGATGAAACGATAGACATTGGAAAATTGATTTTCTCGACTTCACTAGTGTAACTGGGCGTTACGCGATGGGAAAAGCGGATTTCCCGACGTTAACTCATATTGCGGGAGTGGGAGATCGGAAAAGGGGGAAAACCATAACGCCGAAAGGACGGATTTGTACTGAGAGTTGCCACCCGTGATATTGCGTTAGGACTCCCAGGGGCGGTGGGGAGAAAAACCCCTGATAGGGAAACGTGAGGATCAGGTCGGTTAATGCGGAATCTGACGGGAAGAAAGGAAAAAGACGGATGTAACGCCGGTATTGAACTTCCGGGGAGTCTGAGAGGATATCAGTGTCGGCCCTTCCAATAACGCTTCCTCCACTCGTAAAGCCCGCCTACCTAGTGAAGACTCACTTTCGTTGCTTTTCCTCGTCGACGTCGTCAGGATCATCTCTATCGTGACTGAACTGCTGTTCTCACTTTCCGGGAAATGTCATGTCCTTTTTCCCGACGGGACGTCACGGAAATTGCTGAGGACCCTGAAATTCGTCTTCCTACGAAGACATCGAACTTGCTAATTCCATCTTCGAACCCGGAACATCTACATCCCTTTTAGCGAATTTTCGTAAAAATGAAGGTATTGCAATGGCTCGGAGAAAATTTTAAAATCAAAATTTTTGAAACATTTCTTCACTGAAATCCGTCTTGAGATATTCTGAAACGAATTCTAGAGTTTAACGCTTTTTCATATATATATATATATATATATATATATATATATATATATATATATATATATATATATATATATATATATATATATATATAGGTAAATATATATATGTGTGTGTGTGTGTGTGTGTGTGTGTCATTCCAGCCGATAACTCTCCTTAAGATTGAGATAAATATTCTGTTCTTGCGCCAAAAAATCAAGCTTTCCGAACGATAGGATGAGTTCGTTGGCTAGCACTCTTTGAACACATTCAATTAAATTTGCTGAAAAATCGATAAAAATGGCAAATAAAGCTAAAAATTCAAAATCTTTATTTGAAAAGGAGATCATTATTTCGAGTACGTTATTTGTCATAAAATTAGTAATTAACCATTTCTTTGCACTAGAAGTGCTAAAATTTCAAAACAATGTAACATAATGTAGTTCATACAATATTTTACGAAAATTTGCTCATACGATCATGCTGCATGACTTTTTCATATGAGTATGCATATGTATACATATGTCATTCCAGAAGACAACTCTCCTTAGGATTGAGATAAAAATCACGTTCTTGTGCTAAAAAATTAAGCTTTCCAAACAAAATGATAAGTTCGTTGGCCAACAAGTTTTGAGCGCATTAAAATTGGTTAAATTTCAAATATTTTACTCGGGAAATAACTAAAAAACGCTGCAAATTATTACACAATGGTTTATTATTTCTTTGTTAGATAGCCCTTCTATGCAGATCATTGGCCTATAATTTATTATTAAACCCCGTATGTAATAAACGATCAGAACGTGGCGCATCGTGACTCCGAGAAGAGTGAACATTTTTACAGTTCCAAGACCCCGAAATTTTTCGCTTCACTGTAAAAATGTTTAACCAAAATATTAAAATATGTACGTGTGTGTACCTCGTTATAGTTAACGAGGAGTCTTAGAGAAGCTCCATCTAAATAACAACACCGTGGGTCGAATGGGACATTTAGCCTCGAAGGCTCCGATGCTGATCTGAGTCTCTCCATACTTTGTAATTGTATTCCAGATCTCCAAAAAAGAGCTACATTTCAGATTTCAGCATCATAACATCATAAGTCAATTAAAAAACAATTATGCGTAGAAGTCCCCACAGCTGATCAGTGTACACTGATATTGAATTCATTCTTGATACTACGAAGGAGGTCCATTTCAAATCGCAGATCCGAAGGTTGACCTCAATATGCCAACTTACCAATATTTTCTTTTTTGTTGAATAGGTCGCGTAAACTAACACCATTGCATTCAGCAGGGAAAAAAAAAAAAAAAAAAACAAACATTGAAAATCATGGGTCACACTTGATTTTTGTTGGGTCACACTTGTTAAGTTGTTTTTTTTGTGTCTATTTTCGGATTATTTTTGCGCTATTTTTGGGAAATGTATCTAACATGAAAGGTTCTTCACCAGTTTTACATCAAGGGCAATCTATACCTTCATTACGAATGTGGGAAAGAATATTTGAGCCAAACTGTTTTGCAGACTTTTCTCCCGTTTTAGTCGTGTGCGGCCGCGAGCATGCCGTGCCGCTAGCTTGCTATCTAGGGGTCATTGATGAAACTTCGTTAGTTCCCCGAAAAATAATTGAGTCGCGGCTCCATTATGCTCGAAGTGAGAGATCGGAAGATCGTACGGCCTTCTGGATGATTTCATTCGATTTGTTTTGAAATTAAATGAGAACCAAACGCTCGACATGGAAGTACCTACCTACCGACCTACTTTTACCACCAAATACGCTTTCTAGCGGTAACTAATGAACCTCAGTAGTTGACGCAGTAATTGTAAGATGTCGCATCACGCGCTAGCAAACGCAAGTCGTCGTTAGACTCGCATTTAACCTGATTTTAATATTAAATTGTAGCACTATCATGTCATTATACTCATTTAAAAGCCTCGAAAAAGACACATTTTCACCTATTTTTTGCTCATAGCACCCATGGGTGTGGAGCGATCGAGCTGGCGAGAAGTTAGGACCAACTAGACCCCAAGTGGAGACTATGTGCGAAAGAACGGATTTTTTAAGTCAATTCTAAGGCCTTTTATGGCCCGGACGGCGGACGGCGCGGACGGACATTGCAAATTTGAATTCTACGCACTTTGAAAGGTAGAATGACAAAGTTTGAGGGGGGGTTATAAAATTTTTTTTCTATACGATCACATAGGCTTATTATTGAAAATATAAACCAAAATGGCTAAAATCAGCCAAAAATATTTCAATTTAAGTCATTTCCACTAAACTGGCATATTTCTTTAGAATTTAACATTATAATTTAAGAAAAGTCGCCCATACGATCATGCTGCTGACTCTAACTCCACCATAGACCCCCCCCCCCCGTTGAGAAAGGAGGGGGGGGGGAGGGAATGAAAAATTATTACATTTTATGTGCAAACACAAACTTAAAAAGATGATTTTTTCACGCTAAATAACGGAATTTCACCCATTATTCCGCCAAAATTCGAGTAAAATCAAGACCTTAACGGATCTAGTTGTTACGCTAAATCCATGGAAGGAGGAAATTATCCCTAGGAGGTTATTTGAGTCCATGGAAGGAGGTTATTTTAGGCGATTACGTTTTTTCTGGACTGCGATCCGTTAACTTATTCGTACGGAAGGATGCGAAACCGTATCTCATTGCGTCAGAGTAACGGCGTTGGATCGTCAATACCGCACGACGTATTGTGTTTAACGGATCTACTAGGAAGTCTGTATTAACTGAACTGGAGGTCTTACTTTCCAAATCGCTTTTATGATTTTTTTTTTCCTAGGGGATTTTATATAAATCGCTGAATCCGTAAAGCCGCTTAAATTCGTCTGTCTTCTGCTGACTGTTGCAGGAGGTTCCAACCAGATAACGTCACAGTTTTATCTCCTTGTCCGACTCCCTTCTTTTCAATTCGTCACTATCTTAAGCCGCCTTAAGCCCTTTTTTATAAGTTGAACTCCAACGTGAACCCCGAGTTGGAAGCGCGGCTCCGTTTTTTAGGTTTTATCAACAGAGTTTAATTTAATGTGGTTTTAGAAGCCCTTGAAGATTATTGGAGAGTTTTTGTATTTTTCGTATTGGTATTTCTCGTAAACACGAAAAAAAGCTGTTAGAGCGAGCACGATGAATGCTAACCTTTTCGCATTGATTTCTCGTAGCGTTTTCGTAAGCCCGAGGGAAAGAGAACTCTTATAGAGACGTCTACGTGACTCTTGTAGTGAATCAATTGCCACAGTAGACGATTTGCAAAATATAACATGAAGTAAAAAACAACGACCGCATACCTTTACATCATATAAAAAAAATTCAGCCGTCAAGAACACGAATTTTTTAAACGAGTAAAACGAACCTTGAAACGAGATATTGAGAATGAAAAAGCTGAAATCTTCGATAAACAAAATGCCGCTAATGAGCCTTCTGGTTGAGGTGCGGGTAAAAAACACGAAATAAAGACAAATACAATGGTTAAATTTAATCAACAACAAAAGACGGCACGGGGAAAAGTCAGGCGATTTGTTGGGGTGTGTGTGTGTCCATGCCAACTGCATGACAGTTGCTAAGTTATTCTAGATTGTTATCCTACAGAGAGGTAAAGTTTTCGTTTCATAATTACGATTCCGAAAAAGCTGAGCACGAGTAAAGCTGACTCTTCCCGTTCCGAAAAGCGTTTCGACGTTACGAAAACCTCTTCTCGTTTCAGAAAGGCCATTTTCGCATACGAGAAAATGAATACGAGAAGTACAAAAACTCTCTAATGATGGTCATAGGGATGCACATCGATTTTACTGACTTCGTTTAATTATTTTCTGAAGAAATTAGCCTCAGGAGTTCTGATCAGTTGCCACCGTACCTTCCTATACCAACCCCTCGAGTTTAAACGAAATCGGACCAATTGACAATAAACAAGTCGACGTTATAAGAAATTAACGTTTTCAAATGCGCATATACTACTATTAGTTCAACGACCGTGAAATTCATTGGGGACCGTCTAGGAGCTAAACCGCATAATCCCAGAAAATTTCATAATAATCGATCAATTAGGCTCGGAGATTTGTCTGTGTCGATCAATTTTAGTTTTGCGCATACGCTATATTAGATATACTCATCCAATCACCAATCACGATACGATATAATTATCCTGGAGCGTATACCTACTTTTTTTTTTCTTTGTACGAGTAGGTTTCAGGTTTCTAAAAGTTGGGTGTAAAAAACTTATATGTAAGAAATTGTCTAGGTAGGTACCAGCTTGGAGGTTCCTTAAGTCTTGGTGGTCTTAAGGTTGGGTGTTGGTGATGCGGGAAGAATAAAAAATTACTGCTTTTTTCCTCCTGTCTTATTTTTTGAGTCTAATTTTACTTATCACTTCATCAGGCATTTCAAAACTAGGGTGACATTGCACCTTAGTTTCATTTGAAGTCTGTTTAGGTATATGAAGGTGAAACAATAGGTTTTCCTTGCATAGGAAGGGTTTTCCTTGCACAAATCCCATCTCAGTGGTAACACTTGAGCACCATTTATGGTCATTTGACGGGGTTTTAAGTATTGAAAATGTGCTTCTTTACCTGGGGGAGTGATGATTGTGCCAATCCAGTTCTATTAGCGTTTGATGTCAGGGTATGTGGGGCTTTCTTGTATCCTTTTCAGGAGGAATACTAAAAGGAGTTTTCGTCTGGAATGAAGTTATTTTGAGTTTTCCACTATTAGGCGAGAAGAAAAGATTAAAAAGTCTTGGTCTTGGAAATAGTTCTGGACCATGCTTCTCATCCAGAACCTATTCTTTCACCTACATTAACCTAAACAGACCTGAACTTAAACTAAGGTACAGTGCCACCCTAGTTTTGAAATGCCTGATGAAGAGTTAAGCAAAATTAGACTCAAAATGTAGCAAGACAGAAGAAAAAAAGGAGTAATTCTTTATTCTACCCGCATCGCCAACACTCAACCGTAGGACCACCAAGGCTTAAGGAACCTCCAACCTGGTACCAACCTAGACAATTTTTTACATATACTCATCTACTCCTTCAGTTCGGACGAAATTGGATAGATAGATAAGAAGTGGATGGTATGCAAAATTAATGTTTGCGCATGCACAGAGACTAGTATTTATTTATCGTTTAAAATAAAATTTCACCAAAATCACACCATTATACTCGGAGTTTTGTCTGTGTCAATCGGTATTAGTTTTGTGCTTGAGCAGCAGTCATTACTCCACCAATCGCAGTATAATTTATAGGGCATTCTAGTAAAACATATACCTACCCAACCACCGACCTAACCTGCCGTGAATGAACCAAATATGACCAACAGATGATGAGAGATCGACGATATTCAAAATTCACGTACGCCGATGCATACTGGTTAACGTTGATTCGACGGCATTGCAAATTAAGGGGACCGTCTAGGAGATAACCACTCAATCCCAGAAAATTTCATCGAAATCCGATTCAATCTTGGTATAGTTTTGGGCGTGACAAGGATTTACCACAAGAGAGACAGCTTCCCTACCTTCGGTAGTGAGGAAGCAAAAGTAACCATTCCCCGTCGTCCATAATGGTGTCCCGGACTATGTTAGCTAAAAAGTTCCAGAGATGCAGCAAGATCTTGTGAGCGAATTTTCGTAAGTTATAATATTATATTATGTTAAATTGTTAGGAAATTTGAGCTTTTTGAGTGCAAAGAAAATGTCAACTATATTGATTTTGTGGCAAAAAACGTATGCTGAATAGTAGCCTGCTATTCAAAAAGACTGCAGGGTTTTAAGTTTTTTTTTGCAGTTTTTATCAAGTTTTTAGCAAATTTTAATGAAGTGAACGGACACACACACGCACCACAACACACGCACACACACACACACACACACACACACACACACACACACACACACACACACACGCACGCGCGCGCGCGCGCGCGCAAACTTCAGGAATCCTTTCAGAACGCCTCAAAACGGATTTCAATGAAGAAATGTTTCAAAAATTTTGATTTTAAAATTTTCCGAGCCAATCCAATAGCTTCATTTTCCACGAAAATATGCTAAAAACCTTTGTGTAACAACGAGCAACATTTTAGGAAGCGTGGCGTGTTCTCTCACAACTAGCTGGTCCACAGAGTTTGTTCAAGCTATTGATTTTTTCATCTAGGGACTAATGGATGGCGCTAGTTGGTTGGCGATGGGTTTCCCACCTTCCCCTGCAGCTCGGAATTACAAACACGAGACGAGAGAGGAAGGTCGACACGTTATTTTATTCGCTTGGAGGGAGAATCTCGCGAGTTCCCCGAAATGAGAAAAACATGTTCAGGTCAGATGATATATCGTTACGTTCAGAGATTCGTATGACATGCAGAAGCGTACAAAGCTTACGACATAAATATAAAAAGCTGAAACGTACAAAGCTTGAAACGATATAAATATGCAAGCAATACCTACATGAAGGGTGCCGTTAGCATGAAGACCCAGGTGCCATTGGGACAAATTGTATAGAGAAAAGATAAACACTGCAAATTATTACATAACGGTTTATTATTTCTGTATTGGGTAGCCCATCTACACAGAAGACCTGTTTATAATTATTTTACGAAGTCTCATATATTTGGTATCTAAATATATCTGCATAGGTGTAGACGAAGAAAAATTAATTAAATTAAGTAACACACCAACACTTTCCTTGTATTTAACACGAGTTGTGGGCCTATCCGTAACCTAACTTCCAAGGAGGGACCGAATAGTGGTCAACCGGGTTGCCACTTTTGATATTCGAGATATTTTAATGGTTTTTCTGGACCTAGGAATGCGGCTAGACTTTTATAGTGGTCGCTTACTATTGATACACATAGAAGTTGAGAAATTTTCTTAGTATCTGTCAATCCTTTCATGCTGTAATAGTTTTCGAATCGTTCTATGTAACTGGTAAATTTTTCGCGTTTAGCGTCGAAATTTTCGAAAGGTGTTACATTATACATACTATTGTGAGTAGGTTGATGATCTCCAGTTCCAGTCATTCGTGTGGTAGAAGCTATTGCTTGTGCACGTTGGAATTGAGTTGAAACTTGGTTCAAAAGTTCTCTCTGTTGTTCTCTGAACATAGCGATGAGAGCAGTGAATTGATTTTCATCCATTGTATGTTGAAAAGGAATCTAGATCTTCCTTCTTTGATACTGGATCGATTTTTCCGATCGTCGCCAACTAAAATGGCCTTCATTCATTGTATGTTGAAAAGGAATCTAGATCTTACTTCTTTGATACTGGATCGATTTTTCCGATCGTCGCCAACTAAAATGGCCTGTTGAAAATAATGCAGTCGATTTTATCATTTGTGAAAAACGGAAAACTGTATATTTGTAGACAATGTGTACTTGGAACTCATAACAACGGGAATGTTTTAGTATAGTAATAGTTGAGAGTCATAACAACTTCCTCGTCTTACTCACAGACACCTGCTTAGCACAGAAGCTCGAGATGTTGTGTTTGGAGGTGATCTGTCCATCCCCTACTTCCTGGAGAGCTGCCAGACCTTATGGACCTTCGAGTCCAGCATCGGCCCCTCAGTGGGTTGACGTTTTATCTGGACCAGACAAGGTCCAGTCCCTGTTGTTATACATGAGAGCCGCTGAGCTCTACTACGAACTATTATAATATAACAATTCATAATAGGTAATCTTATATATTTAAAAAAATCAGGAAATCTAATGGCAATTAGTACGGCCGTTCTATCGGGCCAATTTCCTTCCTTTTTTGTTTGAATAAAAGGTATTTATGCATAGATTTGTTACCAAGCATTGAAAATCAGCTTTGTCCATCTTTTATAGCTTTGTCTTTTGATATTTCAGGTTCTAATTGAGATTCAATGTTCGTTTTGGTCTAAGAACACTCAGTGAATCATGCCCTTTTATTTGAGATACCATATTACTTAATTGTTTAAGTTCATCACGTGGTCTTGCCTTGCGCCTCGAGACCAGGGTTTCGAATCACCATCATCCCTCCAAGGACTTCGGCTCAACTATTCTCCCGGTCAGATCGATCAAATACTTTATATCTATATAACTATCTATATATTTCCAAAGGAGCGCTCCACTTAGGATTTTCTCTGATATTATAACGACCAATAAAACTACGTATCTGTTGAAATATCTATTTTATTTCTATAGCCAGATCCACCTCTGGGCCTCTACCAGTCAGTTGTATTATCTGCTGACAAAATTTACCAGTATATTCAAAGTCTCTAGGTGTCCCGGGGAACCTACCCATCAAATTTCAACTTCCTACGATGAACAGAAGAGAATTTAGCTCACTAACAAAGATACTTTCAACAGCCGTGCAATTTGTGAACTTCCCAATAAAATTTCTCATGATTTCTGATTTCATTCTTGCAGTATAGTTACCGAATTCGTTTATCGGTATTAAGTTACAATTTTAGATATGAAAATTAGATTGAATTTGAAAAACACAAGACCCCCAGCCCATAGACTTATTTATGGGAATAAACCAGAATACTCAAAACCCTCCTGTAACGATATTTCTCACACATTCTATCACTTTTCAACCTCCAGCGTTCAAAGTTAACAAGACGTGTAAAGTTAACTTACGCATTGTTTGCGTAAGAACGATCTACCGAGCTTTCCCCTCAGAAAGTTTTATCAACCCCCCCCCCCCCCCCCCCATCGAGAGAAAGAAAAAAACCTCCGGTATAAAAAATAAAGGTTAAGTAAAAACGTGTGCGGGAGGGAAAAGTTTTGAGTGAGTAGGTACGAGGGAGGTATGAGCATGAGTCGAGTGGATGCGGTGGCAAGAGGGATTTTTCGAGGAAGGTTGGAGAGATACCTCATACTAAACCTTCCCTGTTTCACGCTTAGTTGGTCGACCGCCTTGGGGGGGCCCCTCTGATATTTCGCATTCTTTCCCTCTTCTTTCTCATCCCGGGGAATCTCGCGAGGTTTTCCCCCCAGGCGAATAACATAACGCGTCGGACCCTCGGCGGCTCGTGTTTGAAATTCTGGGGCCGCGAGAGAAGGTGAGAGTCCCAGAGCTGGCAATTCAATCCACCTTCCAAAACTTTTTAACAACAAAATTCTTAAAAATTACTACAGGTCTACAAAATAAAATTTTTAGCTCATTTTCCTAGAAAAAATGCGCTATTGTATTTAGTTCGCCCGTTTATGTATGCATGTATGTGTATAAAATAAAAGCGCATTAACTTGAGATATTCTGGATCGAATTTGTCGGGATTGGTTGCAGAATGATTATTTAGTCATTCGGTATAAAGAGGTTACAAGAGTCGTCATTGATAATAAGCAGCGTAGGTTGATTTCGTGATTCAAAAAATCAAAATTCTGTGCTATTTATCCTAAGAAGCTGAAATTTAGAATGGAACATTCAGTGAAACATTGAAACATTCAGGATAAGATTTCACCTTGCCGAACCACCCTAATCAGCTGATTGAGCTCTCAACACTTATTTCATGCAATTCATCTGCACAGTGGTCCCCGAGGTGTGCAAAAATCTCAAAAATGAAAATTCTTCTGTCGTAGTCTTTTAAACATTTTTCGAAATCTCTGGATCTGAGACTAACTTTCTCGCAAGATTGGCTATTGTCCGTTAAAAATAATACTTTTTGAGGAAAATATATAAAATGGGCTGTTTTTCTGAAACTTGGAGTTATTTTTTCCTGCAACCACCTGTGTCTTTGAAAAATCATCATTTCAGGAAGGGTTCATGTTTTTAAAATTTTGGAGCGATAGCTCGACATTTTCTACAAAAATTCGCTAATCACGAGAAAGCGCTGGTTTAATCAATTGATTGATTGATTGATTGATTGATGTTGTTTATTGCTTCAAAATAAAATACAATAATATAAATGAAATAATCGGTCAATTATCAGAAATTAATGATCATAAATAGTACTTAACATGTGAGTGAAGCACCCCATCTTTTAGAACCTGCAAGGTTCTGTGCTAGATGGGGGAGTCATTCACCGTATGAATTATTTTTAAAACATGAATACGCTTCTCAATCGAATTTGCGAAACAAGCAGATCGTTGAAAACTATAGCTAACTAAGGAAAAAAATAATAATAATAAAAATAAACCTATCTTATATATATTATTTATACAAATTATACGATCTATCCTATATATTTATAAAAAGTGTCAGATCTATCACTCACCACAAGTTGTCAAAATCGAAACACAAATATGCATTATATATTTTAATATAGATTTTGGTGTTTTATTAGAGCGTCGATAAGCTGCTAAGCCACGTACATGCTTTGAGTGATTTGGTCCACACTCAGCGGGCCCTTACCTATCAACCAAGTGAAGACCAATTTTTTGTACTTTGACCTTGATGTAGTCGTAGGATTTCTCAAATCATCTGTTAATTTGCGTTGTATGAGGGGAAATGATCTGGATACGTGTCTGGACGTACTTTGCAATTGATATCAATTCACACCGGGAATAGTTATTATATTTTGGGTAGTTTTGCGGATTGTGTGCGGGGTGTCTTTCATACTGAAAATAGTCGGGGTGCTTGTGGAAAAACATTAGAACTGATTTTAAGTATAATTGTGAAACTGAGAAGACAGGTACCAAGTCAAACAAATCTGAGGTTGAAAATCTCCTTGGTTTCCCCGCCATAACTTTCAGTATGGCCTTCTGCATCAATTACCCTCAGTACACAAAACAGCTGGAACCAAATCATCACAGCCTATTTAAACGTGAAGAAGCCAATTCTACAATTCTTCACCCCCGACCACCCATTTTTAATGGCCACTCAGATGTATATAACCTAGATATAATAAATGTCTGTAGTTTGATGAAATCTTGATGCGGGGCGCGGGATAACCAGCGGATCTCCTGGGTAACCTCATTTGTCCAAATTCGATCCTCATCAACTGACTGAAGCGGCATCAACCTTAATGCGTTTTTAAGTCCTTCCGCTTGCTCTCTCCAGACCTACCCCCTACCCCCCACTCCCCTGTTTTTCTCCCGGATTCGAAAACGTAGAGAATAGCGAGTCCCCCTCAGCTTCAATTTGTCATCTTTCTTGTCGGGAATTCTTTTGGGAAATCCACGAAAGGACGCGGCGCCTTCGATACGACGCGGGGAAAACAGCGAAGCCGTAAAGTACAAATTGGGGGATTCCCGGAGATGGTTTTCAACCCCCAACAGGAAAATTGGAACGCGGAGGAGAAAAAAGGCGATGAGAGAAAAGGCCCTGAGCAGGAGGGCCGATAAAACACCTGGGACTTCATTTCGGTTTATTATTTTCAGTAATAAAACTCTACAATAAAACGGCGGGAACAAACTGCAAATTAATGCGCAGAGGTTTATTATTTTTCTGGGCAGACAAACTTGACACTTTGATCAGTTTTTCCTATGTTCATTACTCTCGTAACAAACCAATAATGACAATAGAAGGAGCACTGAACGTCAAACCGTCTCTCCTTATCGGAACGCGGTGACCAATTAGTGAGTGGTTGCAATCGTGTTTACAATCAAAATTAAGTGAGAAGGATCACCTGTATGCAAACAGTTATTCACACAACCACGCTCATACCTCCGGTTTGTGACGATCTACTTGATTGTCGTGATTTAATGTCCTACTGTCTATACTATATTGTGATATATTTAAATATTATTTTAAGATTAAGGTTGATAAGTAAGACACAGAAATTAATCGCTGGAATTATTTTAAAATCAATTTCTTTTATGCTGCTCCAATAACATATATTGAAGGGGGAGATTTGACTAAGCTGTTGTCAGGCTATTACACTGAATATAATCCAACAGGGGTAAATTAGATACCGCTCTTGGGGTCGAGGTATGTGGTGTTAGCTATTGGGTTATTTATGGATAGGAATCAATATGGTTTGAATGGTAGTTAATTTGTAATGTATGTAGGTAATTACCAGCTATGTACTTTGGTCCCTAAGCCAGGAAGGGTCTTGAGGGTCACAAGATGAGGAGACATTAGATTTTCATCTTCCTTTATTTGCGAAGCTATGCATTTTGAGATGAGATAAGAACCTACGCTCTTCATCAGGCCACATATAAATGATGGTGCCGGTGTAATGTACACAGATGCAATCCAGGGGTCTTGGGAAACACATAAAAATGTAATATGTGTAATGCACATAGAAGTCAATTGTAATATTTTCCCATTCCTCAATGGTTTGGGATATGTAATGATAATCACACAAATTATAGAAAGCAATAAAATGGACAATAGGAACTATATTACTATAAGTAACAGGGTCAGTTTATTGTACATATAATGCGATACAGGGGTCTGGAAGGGAGAGAAACAGGGGGGTTCAGGGTTCATAGACAAGAGATTACACTATTATTAAAGGTGGACATATGGTCAAATGTATGTAGTATGACTCAAATATAAAATTTTTTACATACCTAGGACGCTCGTAACACCCTTCACTTTTTCCTATCAAACCTATCAAATTCATATTAAAATCCTATTTTAAACCTACCAAATTTTTGATAATTAACTCTGTATCTCTTCTGGCATGATGAGATTAGAGAGAGGGACTAGCTACTAATCCTTCCAGAAGAATGCTCGCGAGTAGGTGCACCCAGGCATAGCTTAACCTGCGGGAAAGAATACGCTTGTCTGGAAATTTAAATTGAAATTTATATAAGTTTTTCGTGGTAAATTTTTAGTAATAAAATTTGGTTACCAACGTGCCCGCGAGTAAACTCAAGCTGTGCCTAACCTATTATGAGTAATTTCCGATAAACTTGCTTGCGAGTGGAACTCAAGCAGAGCCTAACCTATGGAAATCTCAGTTTAATGTAACAGCTGATATTTACTAGGTTGAAAGAAGAACACCCCCCCCCCTGCCCTTATTGTACAAATATTGAATATATATTATATCAGTGAATTTTGTACAAAATATTATGGGTAAATTTTACAGATCTTATATTTAGAGTATTTAGCTAGATATACAGATAGGCTTGTACTTAGAATATTTATGGTATTTTTACAAGTTTTATGCTAGTCGCAAGGGGAGTGCATGACTTTGAGGCCAGAGCCCGTAAACTAACCTATGTTTCCTGCTTCGAGTCATTCTTCAGGCAGTTTGACCGCGAGCATACAAAATATGTTCGCGGCAATGTGTGTTAGGCACATAGAATTCCATGTAATATTGTCCTTCTCCTCAGTGGTTTCCCAAAACCACTACGTCAAGAAAAGTATTGAGTATAGTTCTAGATCATAATTGTTTATGAAACTTACCCAAAGTGAATAAAATTCTTTGATTCTTTATTGAAAGGTGTAATTTTCTCTCCTCTAACTGGGGGTGCATGATTGTCTTGTTAAGGCCGTCAGAGGCCGCAATAAGTTGGTAATTTTTGACTTCTAATGGAATATATTTATGTACTGAACTAGTACCAATATTAAAAAATGCCAGTATCGTGCAAAAAGAATAGAAAGAAACTTATAAATTCTTTATTTTTTTTCTTTGTTTTTGCATTTACGAGCAGTTCCCCTGTGAACTCGTGTGTCTATGATGCAGCAATAGAGTTGTCACTCTTTCATCCTTCGTTTCCCACGTGAAGAGATCAGAATAGACCCCCCTCTCATCACCACCACCTCCTCACTTCTACTCCTGTCCAGCTAGTTTGCAAAGTGGGTTTTGGTCTCTCGCGCCGCTCCACATACATATTGATGATTTTACCAAATCCCCCCCACCATTCCCTCAACCACCCTACCCCCACCCCTCCTACCCCTCTTTCCTATCGAGCCCCAAGAGTAATTTTCAAATACTCCCCCCACCTACCCAAACCACCCTCCACCCCGTTCCATCCAACTTCAACCTCTCATCTCGCCTCAATAACCTCAAATCCTTCCCGCCGGGGTTCCTCCGCCAGTTTTAATATTGCATTGTGTTGTGAGTTTAAGGGATACCAAACACTCACGTCTCAGTGTATTATGTATATGTAGGTCTAAATATCATTTAAATACTTGGATTTTAGCAAATTTTCTTATTGCAATGGGTTGGAAAATTTTAAAATCGAAGTTGTTGAAAAATGTCTACATTGAAATCCGTTTTGAGGCATTCTGAAACGAATCCTTGATCTTAACGCTTTTTCATTTTATATATATATATATATATATATATATATATATATATATATATATATATATATATATGTCATTCCAGACGATAACTCTCCTTAAGATCGAGATAAAAATTCCGTTCTATCGCCAAAAAATCAAGCTTTCCAAACAAAACGATTATTTTATTGGCCAGAACTTTTTGAGCAGATTAAATTGGTCAAATTTCAGAAAATGTACAAAAAAATCACTAAAAATGGCTATAAACGGTTAAAAATTGTTAAATTTACATTTCTTGGTAGAATATTGATCAACTAAAGTTTAATATCCATAGAATAGAACCTTCAAAAATTCATTTACAAAATTATGCTGAAAATGTCATTAAAAATTCATTAAAATTTGCATAAAAACTGAAAAATGGCTAACAATTCAAAACCTCTATTTGAATAGGAGATTATTATTTAGAAGAATTTTTTGCCATAAAATTAATAGTTACAATTCCCTTGCACGCAAAAAGTTATAATTTCAAAACAATTCAACACTACTTATACAGTACGGTAATTTACGAAAATTTGCTCATACGATCACGTTGCATGATGGAAAAGCGCGGACAATCTGTATAGATATTCACAAATCCACAGCACGACAACAAACAAAGACTCAAAATTTAACAGTGGGAGCTCGATCCGGCCCTTGTCATGTACCCCCCCCCCCCCCCCTCCCCCAATGAACAAGGATAACAGCACAAAAACCAAAAATACTAAAAAAAAGAGTAATCTTAAAGAACTGTTAGGGCCAGTTCTACCAACGGGAGATTTCCTTGGATTAACCCAGGACCCAGTTTTCTCGTCAAAACGGCGAAATGATCGTTCCACCAACGCTTGACTCGGGATCTACTTGTGACAACTCACGGATTCCGGAATCCACCTGTTGGAGTGGGTTAATCCACGGATCAACGCTGATTCAAAATTTCTCACAGCCCGCCATCTTGAAAAGTTTTGTACCTAACCCTGCTTTTCCGTTTGTTCCTTCGTAAAACAACTCCACTGTATTTTCAGAATTATTTATGGTTCTCGTCCCGTCCCTTCTGTCCTAGCCTCAGCAAAGCAAGAAAAGATGCGTAAGTATCTGAATGCATGTGAAGAGAGGCATGCCTCATTCACACCACTGGTGTGTTCAGTCGATGGTCTATGTGCTCCTCAAATGAATGCCTTTGTGAAAGTATCGGGTGAGCGATTAGCAGACATTTGGAATCGGCCTCAGGCGATGGTTCGAGGATGGTTGAGAGTCCGCATCACAATGGCTATATTACGTGCATCCAGCATGAGGCGCAAGAAGAAGATGGAGAAGTGCGGAGATTGGGTTTGGAGACGGAGCAGCCCTTCAGTTAGGCTTATGAGGGATGAAGAGATGAAAGATGAAGAGATCAAAGGAACTAGAGAATTAATGTAGCCTACTAAAGAGTTCTTAGAAGTGATTCCTCTACGTTCCAATAAATTGTTGTTTAATGTCTCATTAAAAAAAAAAAAAAAAAAATTCCTGTACCGTTGTGATAGTGAAGAAACAACGAATTTGCCTTTGGAAGACGATGTTTTCGTGGAATTAGACTATGACAATTCCTCGAAAAAGAGTGGACCACTTGGGCAACGATTTTGACATTTTCATATTTTTTACTTAGGTTCACAACGGCAAAAATGGACACTTTTTAAGCGTTAGGTACTTAGTAAAATTTCTTTCCAATGATTTCCACTTACAACGTAGCCGCTCTTAGGGGAATTTAGTACAGTCAGTTTCAGTTGTTATCCGACGGACATTCACTCGTTGGAAACATCTCAATTTATGCTAAAATATAATTTTGTCTTCACCGCTCCGAAAATAAAAGCAGCACAAAACAATATTTTGAGTTACGAGTACAATAAATTGATTAGGTAAGTATCGATGCTGGTTTAATACTTTACTTTACTCACTACTTTAACCAAAGAAAAATGAAGGCGAATGTTTTTTATCGTTATCCAAGGGGGCTATTTTGTTTATGCTCGACTTGATAGTAGAAAAAGTTTCGTAGATCACTGAAAAAACAGCTACTAACAACTTTCAAGCTGAAATGATAACGGTAACCTACCAAAACAAAAACATTGCCACCAGAGTAATGCTTTCCGCCAAACTGTCATCGGCATCTTTCATTTTGATGACGGAAATGTGTGGCGGACTAAAAGCCAAAAATGTCGAGGTTACCAAAAAAAACAACAACAAAGAAGGATCGAGGGTACAACGATATCCCATTAGGGTAAACCTGTACACTTACATTCGAACGCTCATTAAAATTGACGTCATCATCCTGGAGCTGTTTTTTCGCATAAAAACGCACGAAAATAACTGAGATATGGTTGATTTTAAGCTCCACATCGGCCTATCCTGAAGCTTTTTCACATGGAAACGCACACACACTGTAAAATTACATGATGCCTGCTTTCTAATTAGTAAAAAAGGAACAGAAAACAAAAAAACATGGTCGGGAGCTAAAAATGCATTAATTTGGCGTGCACTGGTGGTGTGGCCGCCAGCAAACAGGCGTATGAAAATCTCAATACGATGGTAAGGCTATATTGGCCAATTTGTGCGCGTTTCGTGCTTTTGGGCGGCATCCCCATTATAATCTATGATACATTGTAAACTTACCGTACACGTCGACTCGGTATGTTGCGACCGCTTCCTCTCCGCTTCCATAATAAATGCGGTAATTTTTTAAGTTTTTATTCTCAGGTTTAGATGTCTTTGCATCATTAACAAAAGCTGATCCTTTGAAATTCAGGACATGTGGACATTCTTCATACTCGAGTGCATGCTCAATCCATGGGTCGTCGCTCATTTCCCAATCTTGAATACCAATTTCGCAAGCGTAGCAGTAGACAAGGTCACCCTGCTCTTCGTTATAGTGAAATCCAGCACTGCAGAGGTCGTCAACTAGATGGTGAAGTACTTTGGGCCATCTTCTAAAAGTTGTATACCTCTCATCAAAGGTATCAAGCTTAGCAGCAGCTGAGAAGGAGAAGGTACATCAAGGATAGGCTTCAGGATAGGCCGGTTTGGAGCTTAAAATTAACCATATCTCAGTTATTTTCGAGCGTTTTTATGCAAAAAAAAAAAACATCTCCAGGATGATGGCGTCAATTTTAATGAGCGATCGAATGGAAGTGTACAGGCTTACACTACTAATCCCTTAGTGTAAGTAACTATATTTTAGGCTAGTAATTATATTTCTTGTAGTAATTATATAAGTAATTATATTTCTTGGTCCCTGCAGGACTGTGCACCTCGTGCTGGGGGGTGTGTAGGCTCGGAGGGATGGTGTGCTGAGTGTGCGAGGAGAAGGGTGGGTGCCAGCACCAACAAACAGGTACCATAGTACCAAGCGTGCAGTGATCCTGTGAAGCTGGGCTACATAGGTGAGCATAACTGGTCTCCCTCCCTCCTGCTCCCATAACGCTTGGGCTGGGCTCATCCCCATTGAGAGGGAAAAGTGGTAGATACAGAGACCCCTTCTCTGTATCGGGCTAGCGACCATTCTAGGCTTAATGGGGTGGTGCTGCTATGTGCCATCCCCAGTAAATGGTATCACAGGTGCGCGGCCGTAAGTCACAGCACCAAAAGTCTGCTCCCCAGGTGAGGTTGGATTCGAGGGGGCAGTGGTTTATACAACAGCATGGTATTCAATATGCGTGCTGAGGGAGGTGAGTTGTCTGGATGTGTAGGCCATGTGCGCGGGGATGCGTGTGATCCTGCACACCCCGGCATTGGGAGTTGTGTGGCTGTGCCAAAAACTCGGGCACCAACCTGCTTATTTGTAGTGTAGCTAGATCACACGCCCTCACCTGTGGGTCAATACAGGAACTTGGGCACATCCATACTCTGACTGAGCACACAGGAGGATCTTCCCAGGTTCTCAAATCTAGGGGGGGGGGGGGGGGATTAGCCTAGAGGACCACTAGCACTCCTTAACACGACTTCCATTTCTTTGGAAGGAGATATTGGATTCTATGATCCAAGGATTGGCTAATCTAGGATTAAAAATGGATGGTAGAACAGTGAAACAGTGGAAACACTGACTCACGGTTGTTATCTAGATCCTGTGTTACTAGACTCGGGTGTTAACTTAGCCCTTATGGATTAGGGCAGAATGCGAGAGGGAATTTACCCGTCCATTTCCTATCAAACCAGGGATACGTCCCCTATAACATACCATCAGAGCTGCCAACTTGAATCGAAAAATAATAAACCAAAAGCGGTGTGTCACCTGAGTGCACTGTCAAACTCGTAAATCTGAGTATGCTCCTACCTTACTCAATTATGAAATCGAACCAGTGAGTGAAGGTTGGCCCTTCATAGAGAGTGTACAAACCCAGGCTTTGCCTATGAATTCCGCCCTAAGTTTACGTTACAGTGCATTGATTAACCAGTTAGTAGAAGATATATGATCTTATGCAGTAAATACATTGGTAGCTAAATGGATGATGAATGTACAGAACAGATAGTCACATATCATCTAAACATTGACAGATTAATGTTTAAACATAACTGGACTCGGAGTTTAATCGAACTTCCCTCCCCGGGGTGGCAAAAATTGGCCCTTCACGCTCGCCAACTCCCCGACCGCCCTGCGATTCTTCGATTCTCCGCCCGTTGCCCTTTCGGTTCGGCAACGATTTTATAATTGAAAAATACGAGAAACGGGCGAAACAAAAGCGAGAGTGGGAAAATAAGGGTACGAAGGGGTGGAGAAGTGTGAAAGGGTGATGAAGGGGGTGAGGGAAAAAACTCGTAATCCCATTATAGGAGAGAGCAAGGGACCGCTAAATTGAATGGATCCGAGTGAGCGGTTAATCAAGGGACCCCCCCCCTCCTTCCAACAACACACAAAAAAGAGAAAAACAGAGAGAAATTGCGTTGAGGGGGCATAGCCCCCTCCAGTCCGGAGAAACGTTAAAAAAAAAAAGCGTGGGAGAAATTCCGAAACAGAATACGTCCAAGTGTCCACCAATTTCATCGCGAGCGGTTCGACGTCGAAATGGGAATCCGATGATTTGGGGATATAGAAATTATGACAGATGGTGGTGGTAAAATCTTTGGATGGAGTGATTTATTTATTCCTGTATCAGCGAAGTGGTTTTTGGCGTAATATTAGACGAAGTAATTCATTTTATTAGCAAGCTTAATTGATGTACAATTATGTATTATGTATGTACTTATTGATGTACTATACAAATAGGTCTAATCAGGATGAAGGAAAGATATAATTTGATTAATTTTTTGATATTTTGTTAAAATATAATGTAATAATCAATACATTATTTATGTTATCACGTTGAAAAAAAAAAAAGAAAAAAAAGTTCACTTAGCTCATTAGGAAAGAGCCCATCATTTTATAGTTCTCTTGATCTCCCATAGGGTGACTCTATCAAATTTCAAATCCCTTTTGGGTGAACATGAGAAAATATTTAGCTCTCATTTATTTATTTACGTTATTTATTTTATTATTATTATTATTATTATTTTTCGGAAAGCAATTGGTCTCGTTTAGCCATATGTACTGGTAAGAGCGTCCTCGTTTCTTCAACCTCAATATAACCTTAGCTTCTTTAAAACTCCTCCCGACCAACATTGCTGCAGTTAACAAGGCGATTTCAATATCAGTTTGTGATTATCTATCTTTACGAATAAAAACTGATCGGCTCAATCCACCAAAATCGTTTCGGTATCGTTAAATTTGTTATCGAAAGTTCCTAACGTCTGAACCCATCCTATCAACATTTGGCGTGAAAAGGTCGACGCATGTCCGGTTTTTCCTTAATTACAAAGTTGTTTACCCGGGCGACGTCGTTAGGTAAAGCGGAGTTCTCTATGTAGGACTGAGTCTAGAAGAAACCGAGTTGGTTTCAAGTGAAATCGCGGGTACATCTCTTCAACAAACCTAGTGTTTTGAGTGCGCTTTTACGATTGTTAAAAGAGAGCTTTATATCCAAAAGAATCCCAAGGTCACTAGTTAGATCCCGCCTGACAATATGCGTGCCTTATTAACGATTTTTGAAAATAATCAAAGTCAAATTCGATGTACTTGTACCTGATTGATTTTGCTGAATGACAAGCTCATACCAAGGAGGAAGAACTATTTTTGTGTCTAATATGTACCTTCTAGCTCGTAATCTCATGAATGGATCACCGTTTTTTCCCCCTATTTCCTCGGTTTTACGTGGTTTTTGAGGGGTCCGTAAGGCGAGAAGGAAGGTCAAGGGTTAACATCCGTAGGCCCAGTCAAGGGCAGGCGAGTGGGCGTATTGCCTTGTAATTGGGAGAGGGTTATGTACTCCAGCCTGTTGGGAAGGGGGGGGAGGTAGTCTTTTTTTATTATTTTTCTTTCGGACGTTTTCAGTTGACTTAAGAGATTTTTTTATCCTTCTCGGTAGTCTAGGGGATGGGACAGGGTGAGGGGGGGGAGGGGGTTACTGGCATTCTCGTATAATCCGCCCATCTGTCAGAAGCGGAGGGGGAAATTGAATTCAACGCAGTCAGCTCGACCCTCGATTCCACTCTCCCTTCACTTTATCTCTCTCTTTCTCCGATCTCACTCCCCCCCGGTAAATTTAGGACATCTCCACCTCTCCCTCCTTTTTTTTGTGGGACGTCGGAAAATTAATAAACCAAACAACCCTTCTCGGAAATTTATAGGTTACCGATAAAAGTCGAGCGGGCTCTTCATTGACAACCCGCCCTTTAAATGTAAGGTGTATGGGCTTCATAAAAAGCGTTTGCAGGGATCTAATAAAATATTGATGAGAGTTAGAAATGACGTTTGAAACGAATAAAAAATATAAATCAGTACTCTCGTAGTGAGTAACTTTGTAAAGAGGTTATTCTTTGAAGTAGAATACTGTTTCACAAGGAATGACGAAATACGAATTTCGGGGGACGTCCAACAGTGATAATATTACAATAATATTACAATGCTGTTGAATTACTGTTCCCCGGCAGCTTCTTGACATTTCAACTGTGGAAAGAATGATAACACACCAAGAGAGAAATCGCAATGATGCCAAAAAAGCTTTCGCTTGAGAAACGATCGCATCAAAACGTCTGACTAGTACTATGACGAGTACATTTTCGGAGGAAATCGCTGCACTATTGGGTGAAGGATTTTCTTCACCCTAGAAAATCCCAACTATTCTTTATAGGAGCGAGTACTTTCTCGAATAGGAAAACCACTGCTCTGCATGGTGAAGGAGCAAGTACTCCATTGGGGAAACAAACCACTACTATTCTACGTAGGACAACCGCTACTGTTCTATGTAGAAGCGAGTACGTCCTCGGATAGGAGAGAAAGAGAGAGAGAGAGAGAGAGAGAGAAAGATTTTGATTTGATTTTGATTTTATTTATTCACCAGGGTACAATATAGGGCTATAAAGCCCTCTCTTCCTATGACCCTGGAAGAGCCGTTACAAAAAATTAAACCTCAAAACAGTTAGTACTTAATTACAAATGAAATTAAAAAATATCAATGATTAAACAGAAAATATCACTGTGAGCTTCATTCAACGGTTCAAAACTTAAATAAATTATAAAACATAAAATTCTAAACTTCAACAAATCAAAGAACTTCTAAACTTAAATAAATTTTATAACATAATTCATACTTATACATAGTAATATAGACAGGGAAACCAGATCATCATAAACATACATTCTCATTCTATATAAATAAACATAGAAATGTTCTTCATTTTCTTAGGTTGTTGATTTTGCACTATATTTACTGAATAAATGTGTGTGGAAACTATTTTTGAAAGCTTTCACTGACAGGTTTAGGTCAAAGAGTTGAGGATTTTCATTATAGATTCTTATGCTACTAGCGATAAAAGATTTATTAAATATACTTGTGCGATGAAGGGGCATTTGATATAATTGATTGGCATTACGAGTGCTATGTAAGTGTACACTTCCCATGATATTGTAAAATTTTGCTAAGTAGGACGTAGATGAAAATTTTAGGATTTTAAATAGTAACACAGCGTTAGCAAGTTTTATTCGTTCAGGTATTTTTAACCAATTTAGTTTGAGAGAGAGAGAGAGAGAGAGAGAGTAAATAAATTCAAATAAAAAATCACAATAAAAATTAACAACAACATTAATCTACTGAGTAATTATTATTCAGAGTGAGCTCCAAAGCCATTTTGTCTACTATCCGAAACAGGAAGCTGAAATTTGAAAAGGAGGCTAAAGGGAGAATGTTAAAGACGACTGACAAGTCATCGATCAGCTGAGTGAGCTCCAAAGCCATTTTCTCCTTTTCAACGCAGGAAGCGTCTATCTCACGCGGATCTCCTTTCAAGAAAATGAACTATCATGTGGCTCTCTTCGTGAGCACTGATCTACTCTTTTTCCTAAGAAAACTCTTGTAATTATAATTTGATTTGTACAATAAACAATTAATAATCAATGTTGATGGCACACGGCATAAGGGTTCCAATTGCAGAACTAGCTCCTTTTTGCTTTAACTTGGACATTGTTAACTTTTCCCCATAGAGTCCTTCAATTGAGACGGCAGCATTTAGATAGAGTTAGTTAGACGCCTTTAAAAACTGGAAACAGTAACAAAAATGTTTCCAACAAAAACCGCTAGCTACTGAAGAAGGATGAGATCCGAGTTAGTCGACAAGTAATGAGGAACTTGGACACAACTTTTTACTTGAAAACTGCGGAATGAGACGTTGAGGGTTACAGTGGCAAGAAGAGAGTTGGACCCAACAAAAGTTATTAAGCGCTCAAACGAGCGGAAGGAGTGGGGGGGGGGGGGGGCTGTTTAGATTCTCCCAAAACCGTTTAAACTTACTCCTTCAGAAAAAAGGGGACTTGAAGGAGAAAATATGACGAAGAAATGAAAAGAAAATGGTTTCTGTTGAAAGAGATTTATTCCTCCAACAGCTCCCAATCGAGTTCATCGAAGGAAGTTTGGTCCTTAGCCCCCCCTCCCACCCACTCCACTCTCACCACCGGCTCTACTAGTCAGCGGCCTGTCTCCACGAAGTTTCGTCATAACTAATTTCTCGTTTCGAACAAAAAGATATTGAGTTGTTTCGGTTGGAGTTTTCTAAATGAGGAAGTTATTGAAATGGCTAGGAAAATTTTTGGAGCGACTTTCAAAAAACTTCCTTGAAGTTCCATGATGTTAATGATGGTAGCTCTATTACATCATTATTAGCAGATGACCCCACAACAGCGGCGGGTGCAGACGTACGATTCCCCTTCTCGAGCCCAGGCGAGAATTTTATTGGTCAAGCTCAACTCTGGCCTTCTCTCTGTATCGATAGCTAACATCCTCTACCAAGCTATCATCCTACCTCCTTCTATCTCAGAGCATACGGTGATCAGGGGCGTCGCTAGACAAAAATAATGTGGGGGAAGTATCATGAAATTCCCAACTGAACCAGAAGTTTACCCAATTCAAAAAACAAGAAACAAAATATATATTTTTGCATCACGTAGAAGTAATAGGTACCTACTACCTACAGAGTACCTATTACCTGTAAGTATTACATACAGTAACACTTCTGTAAAATGACCAATATTTTAGTTATGAGAAATTCACATTTGCGCATGCGCACTGGCTACTGCTGTTTTGACGGCATTGAAAATCATAGAGGACCGTCTAGGAGCTAACTCGCACAATCCCTGAAAATTTCATCGGAACCGGACCGAAACTTGGTATTGTTTTGGGCGTGACAAGGATTCACCCCAGACAGACAGTCATCAGACAGACAGACACGGAACCAAAATTGATCAGCGAGCTCTGAAACGCAAAAAGCAAGGAAATATTAGGGAGTTTTTGCAGTTTTCCATCTGAGTCGTTCAGCTGAGTCGTTGTACAAAAAGAGGTTTTTCTAGCGCAAGCAAACCAGAAGCTCCACTGAGTCGTACTGTACGAATAGGGAATTGTTGAACGATTGAATGAAACGATTCAAAAGTAACACTAACGTGACTACACAACTCCAAATCTTCATAATTAAGCCCGAGTCATAGATTACCTAACGTGTAATGAATTCTTTCATAATGGAAGAAGTATCAAATTAGCAAAAACGTTATCTGTGTTTTAATTTTTTAATTAGAAATACATGTAGTAGAAGAAGGAAGGGAACTTGGAAGGGTAGGGTAGTTGTTAAGGCAACATCGAAATTCCCCTAGAGTTAGGAGAATCTCATTCGGTAACTTCAACATGATCAACGATCTAGATGTACATACCTATATTAAAAACATGTACCAACCTACCTGTACTCATACCGACATAATAATTATGTACGATATTTTACACTTTTTGACATGGATATGTCTTTGCTCTGGGGGTCAGCCAAAAATTTCCGTGACGTAAAATTTGTGTTTTTCACGTACAACCCAGCCGTTGCTAGGGGAATGGAACTTCCGAAGTTTTCATCGCACAGAAATCGTTCGCCACTCGTTGGAAAGCGCTTGATTTATGTGATAAATGATCACATCTCAAGCTACCAATTTCCCCCTCCTTACGTACCTGGCTACATTCCTAAACTAAGTTGATTGGACTATAAACAATTTTAATAAGACGGTTACAATATTCTTAACGTAAAGCAATAGTATCATTTACTCCACTCCATAGGAAACATTTTCATCCTCTTGACAACTGTTGTAGTGGCTTCTTTCCTCCTCCTCAGTTATTTTCAACATTTCTAAAAGTAAACCGTTGTTTTGTTGGAATTAGTCGGGATGCGGCCCAGGGATTTGTTTGAAGTTAAAGGATTTGTTTACAACTCTCGAGGACAACCGTTATGAAATCCCCAATCAAAGACATATCCATGTAACATGGTAGGTATCTGCTTGTAAAGCAGATAGTGGAACTTCTTTACGAGTTTATGTCGTTTTTTCTGAAAATGTCACCAAAATCGTATGAAAACTGTAAAAGTAATGCTTATTACAAAGATTTTGCATTCGCGCATGCGCAGCTGCTACTAATGATGCAATCGTGTTGAAACTGATATGGGATGATTTAATCGTTATTTCCCAACTACCTTCCGATGTTGAGCGAGATCGGACGGCTTGGCGATGAGAAAATTAGGCTTGACCAATTTAACGTTTGTGCCAGCGCACAGTGAAGCACTGAAGAAACCCGTTCGTTTTAAATCAACATTCAAAACTCTGATTCCGTAAAACAATGATCTCGGGATTACGTTTAACCATGGTTTGGGATTGTTGTTGAAACTGGCACTAAGTGTTCTTTGGAAGCCATTTTTCCCTTGGCCAATTACGTTTCGTTATTGAAGATGTGGATACCCGCTAATACGCAAAAAGGGCAAAGGCAGCCGTTTCTGTCGTGTGTCTATTTTCTCTGTAATGTGGCACAACCCCTTACCATATTATCAAAATCGATCTATCAGTATCGGAGCTTCGTCAATAAAAACCAAGTTCAAGTTTGGCAGGTGCAATGGTTACCTATTTCAACAAAATCAGTAGGATGACATCCTGAGACTTGTATCCGAATACCCTCAAACGAAATCGGGCTGATGGTAGATCGTGAAGTTTTAGAATCCATCAGCATAATTTAAGCCAGGATGAATACTACAAACCAACACCCTTTTTTGAAAAATCACGAATATTTCAATGCGCAAGTCATGTTACCTTGAATTAGGAACTAAAAAAAAAATTATTATAGCATTAAGGTTATCGTCATAAGGTTACATGCGTATTCGGAGCTGTATTCGGTTACCCTTGAGCTCCAAATAGGATTTTTCTACGAACTAAATCACTCGCGACGAAGTTGTGGAAACTCATTTCAAAACGGAAGTTATGTTATTGTTTGTTACTGATGATGGGCTAACCGACGAAATCGATTTAACATTGTAACTCTTTATTTTTTCGTGGAAATAGACAACGTTTTTCACTAACTTCCGTTTTGAGGATTTTTCTATTTGTACAACGAGTAGAACGCTAACCGTTAGCATTTTTCGCGCATGCGCAATGCTCCATTTCAATTCGTAATTCCACTCACTCGACAACGACTCAGCGTTGCAAAAACTTCCTATTTTGATACTGGAGGACAAATATTTTTTCGACTTCAATCACAAGCCCAAAGCTTCCGTCGGAAACTTTTGGTCAATTCTACCAAAAGAGGCCTGTACTGTAATTAAATTATCGGCAATTAAATGCAGTACAGAAGTTTGCGATAAATTTACAGCCGTATCTCCTATTTGATACTCACCACGGCTAAACTTGATAGGATTTAGGTTTTGCATAAACCGTCTCTCTCGTTGGACGTATATAACGTACGAATCCATATTAAACTTTTATTCTATGCTTTTCCCTCGTTGCCTGCTCCCCATCTCTTTCATATTTTATTTATATCGTAGTGGAGCGGGTCAGTAGATATATCCACTCCAACCCTCCGCCCACCCCTCTCGTTACGTTTTGCTAACATCCATCCACTGCTCGTGGACAAAGCTTTTAAACCCCATCTACGTGGGAAAAAAGCCTGTGAAATTTATATAGTTTCTTCACTTACAGTAAAACGGACATATAGGATCAGTTAGTGGTAGGATATGATTATATCGTTGACAGTAATGAACCTACCAACTAACCGGTGGCGAATTTCCGTTTTGGGGCGTAATCTGATAGTAGATGCCTGTGTGTGTGTGTCTTTCATATTTTATTTATATCGTAGTGGGGCGGGTCAGTGGATATATCTACTCCAACCCCCCCCACTCACGGTCCGTTAACATCCATCCACTGCTCGTGGACAGCGCTTTTAAATCCCGTCCTACATGAAAAAAAAAAAAGGCCTGTAAAATTTATATAGCTTTGTCACTTACTGCAAAATGGACGTATGGAATCAGTTAGTGGTAGGATATGATTAAATCGTTGACAGTAATGTACCTACCGGTGGTGTAATTGCGTATTTCAGGCATAGGGAGCTTTTGGGGAGTGGAATATCTTATATCGAAACGGGGGGTCCGAGTTGAATCATCAAAATTCAACATTCAAATGACAGTATTTTCAAGCTTTTGTTTGTAAGGTTTTTGAGCAAAAAGTTATCCTGGAAACCGAAGCATGGGCTAACAATTGGCAACTCATCATGAACCCCACCAAATTCTTCAAAACGTTGTATTCACGTACAGACGAAGTTTTCAGACATCACGATTGCGCTTTAATAACAATGACATTCCCAGAACTGAATCCGTGAGATACCTGGGAATCCAGCTGGACGCTAAGCTCACATTCCACGCTCATGTTGATAACTTGATTAAGCGGACCCGAAACCGTATAAATATGCTGAAACCCCTTCTCAATGAACAATCTCCACTGCCTCTGGAACTAAAATAGCTGGTGTACCTGGTATTCATACGACCAATATGGCAGCATGGCTGCTCAATACGGGGTTACGCGTGTAACAACCAAATCAAACGAGTTCAATCTCAACGGAACAAGGTTCTTCGAATGATGACGTCAGCTCGTTGGTACGTTCGTGGCTCTGTGATTCACCGAGATCTGAACATTCCTACAGTCATCGGGGTCTTGGAAAGATCATCCACTCGCATCCATGCCTAAATTTCGTCCCACTCCAATCTCATCTTCGAGGGATATGAACAACGCCTTGACGACCAAAGGAATGCGAGAAGGCTCAAACGCAAACGGCCAGTGGACCTGATCCAACCCCCTCAACCTTGGCAACAAACTGTAATCGTCTTACGTACTAATTAGTATAACTCAATTTATTACTTATCTAATGTTACCATTATTGTTTCTACTTGTTATTTATTGCGATTATTGTATTGGATTCTGAAGGATTATTGTTGAATAGAGACCTTCTACATGTTTCATCATATCAAAAAGATCTTTAAAGTATATTGAACCTAACTGAAGATACATATTTTGTATAAAAGTTAACAATAAATTATTTTAAAAAAAAGTTATAATCATGCAACATGATCATATGAGAGAAACAAACGTGCATCAAAACATAGACAAGTATGTGAAACGAGGTAATGATCATAACTGCGAATTACGGAATATCATCGAAGTGTCCATTAATATGTTTTAGAAAAATGACCTCCAAATTACATCATGATTGGTAGAGTGCCAACCATTGCGCATGCGCGAAACAAATATCGATTGGCACAGGCAATACTGCAGTCTGTTGGGACAATTTTGATGAAAATTTCAAGGATTGTGCCGTTTATTTTGTATTGTTTGATGTATAATCGCTTGAATAATAACTGCATTGACAGTTCACTTCTTTTTTAAAGCATATCAGCTTGCACAGGCATATTTTTCAGAGTAATGTTGCAATGCACTATACTTAACTGCTATTTTTTAAAATAGTTTTGTTCTTTCTATCTGTTTTTATATGCTTATTTCCAAATCTGTGGTACTGAATTTCTACTACAAGTTTTTAAGTGAATTACCAGTTTAATGAATAGGTATACCTAATACTTTCTATAATTAAGTTCGTATAAATATTGACAATTGTTATGTACAACATTGTATTTCCACAAATATCTATTTAAAAAAAAGTAAACTATCGTATTAAATTTATATTGAATTGTTTTGAAATATAAGCATTTAGAGAGCACCAATTTCAATAGGGCGTCCTTCCTATAATATGCGAAGCATTGCTGATATAACCTTGCTTCAGAGGGACGTCCTTAAAGCGAATTTAACGATTGGAGCCAAGCCTATCTGTCTTAAATCTATGTCAAAGTAAGTGATGATTTGTGATTAATATTATCCAATCTTCGTGCATTATTAGTCTATTGTTTTCAATAATGAACCTTTGTGATATGTTGGCATATGTATGAGATTATTCAACCTACAGGATATCCTCTGGGTGCAGCGGGTCAATCGCCTCTCCCCTTTGAAGGGGAACTACTACATTCCATCATCTCCTTGTCACAAAACTTGGACTCAACCTGACCGTATAAGACAAGTTTGGTTGTAGTTAGGGTTCGTTCTAGCAGTACAGAGTTAAAGGAATCCCCGTGCTATTCCTTTGACCCTTCGTCATTCTCATATTCCCTTTCTTCCTTGGATGAGATCTCCCCTGTTCCAGGCCTCTCTACCTCATCGTCCCGTGAAGCTCTGAATGTAGAACCGTATAGGACTACCGCCCGTTTTTTTTTTTTTTTGCATTTTTTGTCGGAATTTATTCCACATATTAATGAAATTCAAGCACATTTTCCAGCTTAATTTTGCGTATATTTTTCTGAATCCTTCAGTCAGTCGATAAATTTTATTTGAAAATAGTTCTAATAAGAATACAAGTTTAACAATCGTTAGTGGTTTTTTTACCACTCTTAGTGATTTTTCCAGCACATATTTTTGAAATTTTATTTCAAGTTCAGTATGCTCAAAAAGTACTGCCCAACGAACTCATCCTTTCTTTTAGAATGCTTGGTTTTATGACGCGAGAACGGAATTTTCATCTCCGTCATGAGAATAGTCTGGAAACTATGATGGATATGGGTAGTTCCTCTCTCTCTCTCTCTCTCTCGGAATCTTGCTTCTGCTACTCTCCTTGGCATATACTGTTATTCAATCTCCAGGATATTCTCTGGGTGTTGCGGGTTAATCGCCTCTCCCCTTTGAAGGGGAACTACTACATTCCATCATCTCCTTGTCACTAAACTTGGACTCAACCTGACCGTATAAGACAAGTTTGGTTGTAGTTAGGGTTCGTTCTAGCAGTACGGAGTTAAAGGAATCGCCGTGCTATTCCTTTGAGCCTCCGTCATTCACATATTCCCTTTCTTCGCTGGATGAGATCTCCCCTGTTCCAGGCCTCTCCGCCTCAACCTCCCGTGAAAATTTGATAAGAGGCAGAAACTTGCTCTGCATCAAACCCCTTCCGCCAACCTCCCCACCTCATCTACCCTTCAACAGTCTTAATGCGGTATCGTATTTCAGTCTTGACTCGACCGCGCTACTTTGGAGCTCCTGTTTTTGAACGGGATCGAGATGGGGGTTTTCGAGGGAGAGACGCCGAATTCATGGAAGTGAATAACAAAGTTTCGGGCGGGATCGTTGAAGCTGCTGACGGTGGGAGCAATGAAAAGCTCTACAGTTATTATAGGCTAGCAGCATGACCTAATGAACCAATTCATTCGCTAAAGTGTGTTAACGAATGAGAGTTGACGTTAAATTTGTAATTAGAGATTAACTCATCGAGATCACAAAAAATTGAGGGTTAAAATAATAAATTCTAGGTATTCATTAGAAGTAATAACAAGTATCATTATAAATACAGTAGTATCATATATTAGTATCATGTTGTTCGGTGTCAAGGGAACTTGGATGCGTCACCGCCCTTTCACCATAAATATATATCATTATGACGGTGATTTTTCATCCCCCGTTCAACCAATTTCAGTGATTTTTTAAGTGAATTTATGTAGGAAATAATGGTATTACTGATGGCTCCAAAAATTAACTGGAACGACGAAGAACTGGAAAATAATTAAACATAATATAGTACAATAATTCACGAACATTTGCTCATACGATAATGGTATGACTTCGCTCGAGGGTAGGCGTAAAACTGCTGATGGTGTTTTCATTTATAAGCTGATCCATAATTTAATTGATTGTCCCGAACTTCTTCAGCTTCTAAATTTTCATGCCCCCCTGTATCGCACTAGAACCTCCACCTTATTTTATACTCCTACCACAACCACAAATTACCTGCTAAACAATCCACTCCATAGAGCACAACGCATATTCAATATTCCTTCTGTCTCCGAGAAAATAGATATCAGCACAGTTTCCCTTTATCGTTTGAAAAAAATACTTGATACTTTATAATTAGAAATCCTTGTTTTATTTTCTTGTTTTATTTTTATCAGTCATTCTTTTTCGTTCGCTTATCAATTTTTCTGTACCTTTATTAATATTTATACTATAACATTTCTCTTTTAATTGGGCTTCAGCTCTTATGTTTCATAAATAAATACGATCACGTTACATGCTTGGAACTTTAGTGATTTTTCAAGCACTATTTTTTTGAATTTGACAAATTTTGTGTACTCAAAAAGTTCTGTCCAACGAACTCATCCTTTCCTATAGAATACTTGATTTTCCGGCAAAGGAAAGGATTTTATATCCCAATCTTAAAGGGGCGTCGCACGGTGGATGGAAGCGTGCAAAAACCCCAAAAAATGAAAGAGTTAATAAAAAGTTTTCCCATTTTTATATTGTTCCTAGATACCTTCAGACACAAACTTAGCCCTTAATTTTGAGAAGGCATTGAGTGTGATATTTGGTCGTATGCTTGAAATTAAGGTTTTGGTGTAGCAGTTATTGATGATTGATTACGCCTCCGAAACTGGAGAAATCCCCCAAGACGAAATGTACCATGTATTGTATACATGTTTAGGTGTACTTGTATATTTTTTTACATTTTTTTGGTGCATCACCAAGAGTAAGCAGTGATAATGAGGATTTTTGGAAAAATCATGTGATTATTTAACTTTGGTAGAGTGCCAAAAGTGCAGGTCATCTCCGGTCGTCCTGGAACTGGAATAATCCGACTACGCACTCATTCAAGTGTCTTGTGTATTAATTTGATCGCCGTTCTCCGCCGTCGGTGATCACAATGAACGAAAACGTCGAGAAAAGTAAGTGACGGCACCCGCCTATTAACTCCTGCTTTGACGAGTCGGAGTAAATACTTAAACCACTAGGTCGGAACCTATTCTTCGTCTAGAAAAATAATTCTTTGGGAGCAGTCTTCTATCATTATCACATTCATCGTCAGCGGAAGCGTGGTACCTAACATTTAAACACACATTGTGGAAAAAGAAAATCGTAGCATCGTGGTAAAAAAAAAAATGTCTTTTAAAATTCCATATTCAGTGCTTTGCGATATTTTATTTAAGAGTGGAAGTGATTTTGACAAAGATCTGCGCGAACTATACCCAAATTTGGAAGAAACGGTTTTACATCAGGTGAATAAAAAATAATTAAGTAACCCATTTCGGTTATACTTACGTTCCTTCAAAATAATTATTCAGCTTGATTTACTATTGATTCAGCTTTCGCGCTATGAAAAATGAAAAAAAGGTTCTCATTTGCCATTCATCGCCACACCTTTTTTTACTAGTTATCATTTTGGTAGTAGATACTTGGTGCAGTAATAAGGGATATGACTGGTTTCGGCTTTTCCAATGTAGAAAGCAGGGCATTCTTATATATACAAATATATATACATATAAAAAAGCGTTAAAATCCAGGAATCGTTTCAGAATACTTCAAAACGGATTTCCATGATGAAAAGTTTTTAAAATTTTTATTTTTAAAACTTTTGGAGCCATTGCAATAGCTTCATTTTCTAAGAAAATTCGCTAAAACGTTGCTATCCGATTATTCATTATAGTTAGCGAGTCGGGAACGGTTTCAATCGACTCAGCACCCCAAAAAACATGAGAATCCATATCAAGTTCAACCACTTGGCTCATCTAAGAGGTTTTTGCACAAAAACTGCTGTTTCCATCCACTGTGCGTCGTAAGGTCTCCGAAAGCAGACCTACTGCCACCTTTCCAACCAAAAGAGTAAGAAAGGTGAGTGACTTGAATGTAGTGATACCTAGCGGTGGACACGAAAACTCTGTCCGATCCTGAAAACAGCTCAAAGTTCCCTTCAATAGAATCTAAGTACGACCAATCGGTTTATTCAACTTTTCTCAGCCAATAATTGACCGATTTCAATGAATCTTTCAGCATTCGTTCTATTTTCGAAACCTCTAGGTCCTCGAAACTTGAAATAATACCGAGGCGCACACTTTCCCGTATTCACCCATCGTCGAGCCGTATATTTTGTGTCGAGGGTAGCGGGAAAAGAGAGAAATGACGGGTATAAACGTGTATATTTTCAGAATATAACTCTCTTTGGAAAGGTGATTTCATTCGCCAGCACATTTTGAGCACATTAAATCGGTCAAATGTCAAAAAATGTGCTACAGAATTCATTACAAATGGCTCAAAACGGCTAAAAATGGTTACATTTATCATTTTTATCAGTAATTTAGTTTAAAGAAATTTATCAAATATGAACTAGAATTTGAAAACTATTTAATATAATATGATACAATAATTTACGAAAAATTTGCTCATATTATTGCGTTGCATGACGGGAAGTTTAGTGATTTTTATAGCACTTTTATTTTTAAATGTGGACTAATTTAGTGTGCTCAAAAAGTGCTGCCCAACGAAATCATCCTTTCGTATAGAATACTTGATTTTTTGGCAAATGAAAGGATTTTCTATGCTGATCTTTAAGGTAATCGTCTGGAATAGCACATGTATAAATACCTGTGTAATTAGGTGTCCACGATCATTGTGAAAAACATGTATTTTAAAATTTGTGGAGACATTGCGAAACCCTAATTTTTACGAAAATTTCTCAATGAGCGTTACCCTCGTATTCATTTTATATTTTTGAATGAAAGAAGTTTCCATTCTTAGAAGTTTGGCATCAACCGCACTCTGCTACAATGAGTAGTTTTCTTTCTATGATTTTTCATAGTTGGCACTGGTGACGTCACACTAGTTGGCAGAGAGTTCCCGCCCAGGCCGGAGGGGTGCTTTGACGTCACCAGTGTGCGAAACTTTTGCAAAATCATAGAAAGAAAACTACTCATTGTAGGAGAGTGCGGTTGATGCCAAACCTCTTAGGATGGAATCTTCTTCCATTTGAAACTAGTTAAAATACCTTATTTGTACCCTTGAGTAACGCTCATTGAAAAACAACTCAAAGAAAGTCACTTCTTTCCATGTGTTAACGCCAACAAATAATCGTAGTCAGATAAGTAGTTGTTCCTTTTTTTCTTAGCCCTAAAATTAGCCGCATATCTCGAAAGGTGAAAGATATCTTTGATCGTTGACCGAATAGTGAATCCGCGTAGAATATGTGATCGTCGAGACGACTTGTGAACTGGTGAACTTCGAATCACCTGAAGAACGTATTTATGTGAACCCTTCTACCTTCAACCCCCTCGACGTCTCTAATTCGCAGTTAGCTGGCGAATTGGCACCTCCGTTTCAGTCTTCCTGTTCTCTCTGAACCGATAGCACTAATCTCCGCTCAACAATGTCAGGACAGGTCATTAGTAATCCTGCCATTTCGTTCCTCAAATTCACATTGGGTCTCAGTTTCCCATTGAAACGCCAGTATTCTTTCATCCTTTTCTTTCTGTTTTAATCAAGGCTGAATTCATGGCTACCATATCATACTACAGCTATAAATGTAAGTAATAACATCCAAATACGGCCGTTTGCTAATTTCCAGCTCTTCTTTGCTGCGTCGTGCTTACAGGACTTTTATGCCGGGTTTACACGAGGCCAGCAGGCTGTCCAGCTGACTGACTCCAGTTAACTGGCGCCAGTTACTGGCCTCTTGTGAACATTACTGGTACCAGTTGACAGTCCAGTCCAGTGGAAAAAAGCCTAGCCAGTGCACTGGCTTGAGGAGTAGATTTCGCGCCAGTCCAGTTCCCCCACCACCAAAAACCGAGTGTGGCGTGACTCACTAGAACCATGTGAACGCCTCCGGCCATTCCAGTCCAGCCCAGTCGGTGTGTTCCATCACTACAGTAGTGATGGTTTACGCTGTTTTTTGTTCGGCATATTAAACATTTAACAACATGTCGCCGAAAAAGTGGGGTGAAGGGTTGAATGTGCAGTGTCTGTGGAACCAGTTTCACCCACTGTACAAGAATAAATACGCTCGTGATACGGCCCTCAAAAACCTTGCGGAGGAAATGGACTTAGATGATTTTGGTATTTGGCTAGAAGATGCACTTTCCTCCATGGTTCTAGTTCAACTGGCAACAGTCAATAATTGGCTACGTCTAAACGGGTATTGGCGCCAGTCAGCTGGCTTTCAGTTCACACTACTCAGCTGGCCCCAGCCAGCTGGACCAACCACTGGCCTCGTGTAAACCCGGCATTAATGTAATTTTTCAGTCTTGGGCACACGCACAGCACCGTATGTACCCTGCAGAGCTTTGATGGATGCATCTTTCGTATAAATTGGCCAGGATCTTCCCACCTAATTTACTGCATATGGATGAAGAACATCCCTGGGGGGCTCCGCAAGTGGGACATTCACCATTCACTTCTGCTCTGGACTTCACTTAGCCGCAGGTGTCCCAATGCCAACCAACTCACGGTCAGAGATTTTTATCCAATTTTACTAGGATTATATCAGACTTTATAACAGACTTTACCAATCAATATACTATAATTACGCATAGAGATGAGTAGATACCAAAATTTATCGATTCCCGATACCGATACCTAAAAAATCGATTCCCGATTCTCGATACCGATACCATCGGCGCATAATACCTAACTTACCTGTAGGTGAAAAACAAAAATTCCTCTTGAACTAGTAATATATTCAAATTTTTTGGTACAACATATAACTTATACTTACAAAAAATTGATCCCAATATATTTGCAAATGAGGTAATTTTTAAATAAAAACAAAACGTTGTTATGTTTAAATTAAATTAAATAAATAAAAAGTTGTTACGTTTCGGTCGCGGCTGGAACGGCTACACGACGAGCGTGGGACGGTTACACAAGTTGTTACTGCACATCTATCGATAGCCTCTCGCAATGAATACTGGCACCAATAGCTTACCGTTCCGTCGTAGATGAAGTTATTAGTCTAATTAGCTAATATATTTTCCATCTCTATTTATTGTCATTTGGAGTTCTTGTTCCAATGAAGCTTTAATGCTTTAGTTACTTATTGAAATCAAATAAATTTTTAAATTTTAAAGATTAATTCTTATTGCAAATTCTAAATTTCTCTGTTCTCTCTTCTCTATATTTTCATTCAAGGCTTTAGTTAATTTGATTTGTGCAAATACAAAATTTGATATTTTTTTGTTAACTATCAAGTATCAATTGATAGGCAACTTTTATTGCCTTGGATTGATTTCTTTCTGAATAAAACAAGTTAAGCAGACTGACTTGGTTTTTTAGTTTTTCGTCGGTAACCGCAAGGTATTTCCAAATAAGACTGGCTCTAGGCTTTTATACTTGGAAAACATAGCTTCGTCTAATGCTTCTATTGTCACAAACAAAATAACATAAGCCTACTTGTAAACAAAGTTATAATTGTAAGTTGTGTTTTGGACCATTCATGTTTCGCAACTGCTAACTTCACACAAGGTTGCACGGTACAACCATCTTCGTTGTTAGATGGTTGCAATAGTACCGTAGTGTTATAAGCGGTATCGGTTATCGGCTTTAGGCAATCGATTCTCGATACCAATACCAATGCCTAAGAATCGGTATCGGGAATCGACTCATCCCTAATTACGCACAATCAAAAATATATCTAGGGAGAAGGAGCTCCTAATTTCTTGTATTCTGCTTTACCTAGAATTTTAAGTCTGCAACACGGGGGGGGGGGGGGGGGCAAGTGGGTACTGTTGCCCCGGGCCCAGGGGGGGCCCGTTCCGGTCCTGTATTTAGTAAATAAAGTATTTTAGAATTTTTAGGCCTACATAAAACAGAGTGTATTACACTTGACGGCCCCTGATCAGATTATATTTGATTTACTATACCAGACTGTTTCTCTTAAACAGTTGCGATGATTGAGATGGCCCAAAATATTACAGTTTTCTATATTTAAAAAGTTTTCCACAATTATAATTACAATTACAGAATGCTATTGTAACTCAACAAAACAAATTTCTCATTTTACTAATTCATATTTTTGATAGTTTTTCACTAAATAATTCTTATATCTTTTGTTGTTATAAATCTAATTCTTTACAGCATAGCTTCATTACAAGTAGATAAACTGTAATAAAACAATTATATTATTGTAGATTTTTATTTTTTTTCCAAAATTAATAAATGTATTCTTTCAAACATAATCATTGTTTCAATTAATTCCTTCATCCATCTTGTATACAGAGACTTTCCTTTTTAATCCGTCCATAACATTAAAATAAAGTTAATCGTATGTGTTGATTAGTGATTATATGAAATTTAGTCAATCATAATTTCTGCCACAATCGTCCAATTGAGGAATGAATAAATTGGAAATCTCTGAATACGCCCTCTATTCACAAACAATTGTATTTAAAGTAGGTAAAATAAAAATCCAATGACTGATTGGATATAGAATTTTTGTTTCAAGGTATTTTATGACATTTTTATGGTTTTGTAATTTGTTGGTAATTACTAGAGTATGAATACTTGAATTTTCAATTCTTAAGTTACACTTTACTTTTGATTAAATGTTGAATAAAACGTAGTGAAGTAGTAAGAGTTCAGCCCCTCATTCTTATTCGAACACTGAACCTTGGTAGGAAGTATAAATGATTTTTCGTTTGGTTAGAGAAGGTTTAATAGTTTTTTTTTTTTTTTTTACAATTATCATAGCCATCTCTAGTAAAAGTGGCGCGACTAAAAAATAAAATGTTCCAGTCATGCAGCATGATCGTATGAGCGAATTTTCATAAATGGTCGTATTACATTTATGTTAAATTCTGTTGAAATTTGAGCACTTTGGGGACAAATAAAAAATTTATTATACATTTTATAGCAAACTAACTTTTTGTCAGTAATATTCCAATGAACAAACGATTTTGTGGATTTTTACAATTTTTTCAAGTGTTTCTATCGATTTTTAGCTTATTTTAATGAAATTCAAGTACATTTTTCAGTACAATTTTGTGCTTAAATTTTTAAATGTCCTAGTTCATGTTCGATTAATTTTTTTCGAGTAGCACTCTGCTAAAAAAATAGAAATTTGTTAATTTTTAGCGGTTTTTTTTTGCCTTTTTTAGTGATTTTTTAAGTACATTTTTTGAAATTTGACCAATTTAATGTGCTCAAAAAGTGTTGTCCAACGACACCTTCTTTTGAACTTACGTTCCTTTCTTTTGAAATGCTTGATTTTTTGGCGAAAGAACGAAGTTTTTATCTCAATTCTATCGAGAGTTATCGTCTGGAATGACACATACATATATATACTTATATATACACATATATATATATATATATATATATATATATTCAATCAATTTTTAAGGAAAAACAACAATTGACAACATGAAACTAATTTTTTATATTTCGGCTTATGCCTTTTTCAAACTACGAGAAAAGAATTTTGATTTTTGGTTAATATCCTTACCTGCACCCGGTTTGTCGGCCTTTGTTCCACATGTACCCCAGCAACCTCCTGCAGCACCCTGGAATTTAAACACCAAAGATCTTCCCAAAAATGTTCCCGATCCTCAAACTGGAGAACCCTTACAACAACCTTTTCAACAACAATCCAATCTTCCCAAAAATGTTACCGATCCTCAAACTGGAGAACCATTACAACCACCTTTTCAACAACAATCCGATCTCCCAACGACAATAATCACAAATAATCACGATACTCCAGAATTTAGACCATTAGTTGAATCAAGTGGTGGTCCAAGCACTGATGAAATTACAGAGGAGAGTAATGAGGTGTGCAATCTATCATCGAGAGCTCTCACAGAAACGGAGATCAGAGTACTATCAAAAGGACTGAATTTTACCCCCACACCACGAGTAGATCATATCCAGCTTCATGAAGATATTCAAATATTCTGCAGGAAGTTACGTCTAAAATATTATTGGGAAGTAATAGCAACGGATAATACTACTGCCTGTGAACCAAGTGACACACTTCATCCCTCACTCCATAAATTTAAAGTTCCATCTGAGTTTGAACCACCTCGTCTTCCACCTTCACACCCCTTAGAACAATTTATTACTCAATTTGTGCACAAAACTTCACAAGTATCCTTCCTAAATTCTTTGACCCCGAGAGACAACTTATCAGTGGAGGAACATAGAGCCCTAGGTGTAATCAAGAGAGACACAAATATCAAAGTGATGCCAGCAGACAAGGGCTCAACAGTGGTCATAATGAATGCCATTGACTATCAGAGAGAAGCCCTTCGGCAATTAAATGATGAGCGGTTTTATAAGGAACTGACATCCGACCCTACACAACGATTCGTAAAAGAAATAAAAGGTTACATAAAGCGAAACAAACGAATCGAAAATTTGTCTGCCGCAGATATTCAAGGATTGGTCCCAGAAACTCCTCGATGCTCTGAATTTTATCTTCTGCCAAAGATTCACAAGGAATATTTACTGCCAGATCGATTACCCCCCGGACGACCGATAGTGGCGAGCTTTGGTAGTGCAACCGAGAGATTATCAGCATATGTTGATTATAACTTGCAACCTCTCGTAAAAAATCAACCATCATATTTAAAAGACACTGATCACTTTTTGAGCGTCCTCCATGAACTACAACTGCCGCCTGAATCTGAACATCCAATTTTGTTAGCATCTGTGGATGTCTGCTCTCTTTATACAGAGATCCCCCACAACGAAGGCCTAGCAGCGATGACCCACTTTTTGAATATGCGAGAACTCCCACACAAACCGTCCACATCTTTCATAACAACATTGGCAAATTATGTTCTCACCAAAAATGTATTTAAATTTGAAAACAAGTTTTTCCTTCAACAAAAAGGGACAGCTATGGGTACCAGAATGGCACCATCTTATGCGAATCTGTTTATGGCCCATTTAGAGCAAGGCTTTCTTTCATCGCAGGCCCTTCAACCTATAATTTGGAAAAGATTCATTGACGATATTTTTTTGATTTGGACACACGGGGAAGAAACGCTAAAAGAATTTCTAAGAGATCTAAATTCGCAATTTTCGGTTAAATTTACATGGACTTATTCGATATCAACAGCCACATTCCTTGATGTAAACATACGATTGACAGACAGTATACTCGCCACTTCAGTACACATCAAACCGACAAATAAACAACTATATCTCCATTATGAAAGTTGCCATCCCCGACACACAAAACAAGCTATACCAAGAGCTCTCTCAATAAGGGGTCATCGTATTTGTAGTGAGGATGCAGACAGGGAGACATACCTGAAGAACTTATCAGATAAACTGGTGAACAGAGGATACCCAACAAAAGTGGTAAGGCAAAAAAATTATTCCTTCCCACATTAAACACCACCCGACACCCCGAAATCCGATCAAAAAAGTCCAACTCACAACAACATTCTTTTTCGGCATTGAGAAGATGAACAAAATTCTTAAAGATCTTTACCCATTCCTCTCAGCAAACCCAGTGACTAAAAGAGTCTTCTCAGAAGTACCGTCAATGTCTTATCGACAAGGATCATCTATCGGAGATATCCTGACCCATAGAAGATCAGATAGGACGGCGCCACCACCGAAAGGTTTGCATCCTTGTGGCAAGCGCAGATGTAAAGTTTGCCCACTGGTTATAGAAGAGGATCACTTCACGTCTGCTAATAACCCCAACTCATACACATGCAAAGGGTCAGCAGATTGCCAGACGCCTATGTGTGTGTATCAGTTGTTGTGCAAACAATGCCCTGCCTTCTACGTAGGAAAAGCGGAGACAGCACTTAATTTGAGGGTTAATAACCATAGAGCATCGGTAGTAATGAAAAAAGAAGATTTGCCAGTAAGCCGCCATGCCTCGTCGCATGATGCTACATTTGATGATTGCTATGGTATGAAGGTATTGAAAAAAATGGGGCCCACCGATAATAAATTAATGCTGGTTCATTCAGAGAGAGCTCACTCGAATGTTTTGGGCGCGTATGATCCTCCAGGGTTGAATATCAGACGTTAACTGGGCAACCACGCTTCTCCATGGCAAGATTTTCTCACCAATTAACAAAAATCAAAATTCTTTTCTCGTAGTTTGAAAAAGGCATAAGCCGAAATATAAAAAATTAGTTTCATGTTGTCAATTGTTGTTTTTCCTTAAAAATTGATTGAATATGTATATGCTCTTGTAGAGCCATTTCATGCGGTTATATTATATAAAGTGCAATAGCACCAAACTCGTTTCCCAAAACATTTCGTGTAGTTTAGTTTTGTGTTACTTTCTCTTCATTGATTTTCAATTTGACATACAAGCAATACAAGATGGACCCAGTAAGAGCTTGGATGCAGAGAATTCACTACTTCGCCAGGAAAGTTGCTCGTTGCACCAGTCATATCGAGTTCATCAATCAGTGTCTGCTAATGGGTGTGGTACCAAATGGCTTACGGATTAAGATACCTCTTCATGCGGCCCCGCCGCCCATGCGATCATCACTAATCCGGTTTGCTCATGCTACCTCCTTACAATATGCGAATCACGTACTACAACAGTACGTCCTAACGCGTGAAAAATATTTGAAACATAACTTGATACCCTTAATCAACATTGTCTCACGGACGAATCCGGCACTTATAAACAAAATAAACGTAATCCTAAATGAAGCCAATCGGATTTTGGAATCACAACGACAACGCCATCTTCAAAAATTGTCATCTCTATATCTTGGTTATTTGAGGAACGGAATATCCTTACCTGCACCCGGTTTGTCGGCCTTTGTTCCACATGTACCCCAGCAACCTCCTGCAGCACCCTGGAATTTAAACACCAAAGATCTTCCCAAAAATGTTCCCGATCCTCAAACTGGAGAACCCTTACAACAACCTTTTCAACAACAATCCAATCTTCCCAAAAATGTTACCGATCCTCAAACTGGAGAACCATTACAACCACCTTTTCAACAACAATCCGATCTCCCAACGACAATAATCACAAATAATCACGATACTCCAGAATTTAGACCATTAGTTGAATCAAGTGGTGGTCCAAGCACTGATGAAATTACAGAGGAGAGTAATGAGGTGTGCAATCTATCATCGAGAGCTCTCACAGAAACGGAGATCAGAGTACTATCAAAAGGACTGAATTTTACCCCCACACCACGAGTAGATCATATCCAGCTTCATGAAGATATTCAAATATTCTGCAGGAAGTTACGTCTAAAATATTATTGGGAAGTAATAGCAACGGATAATACTACTGCCTGTGAACCAAGTGACACACTTCATCCCTCACTCCATAAATTTAAAGTTCCATCTGAGTTTGAACCACCTCGTCTTCCACCTTCACACCCCTTAGAACAATTTATTACTCAATTTGTGCACAAAACTTCACAAGTATCCTTCCTAAATTCTTTGACCCCGAGAGACAACTTATCAGTGGAGGAACATAGAGCCCTAGGTGTAATCAAGAGAGACACAAATATCAAAGTGATGCCAGCAGACAAGGGCTCAACAGTGGTCATAATGAATGCCATTGACTATCAGAGAGAAGCCCTTCGGCAATTAAATGATGAGCGGTTTTATAAGGAACTGACATCCGACCCTACACAACGATTCGTAAAAGAAATAAAAGGTTACATAAAGCGAAACAAACGAATCGAAAATTTGTCTGCCGCAGATATTCAAGGATTGGTCCCAGAAACTCCTCGATGCTCTGAATTTTATCTTCTGCCAAAGATTCACAAGGAATATTTACTGCCAGATCGATTACCCCCCGGACGACCGATAGTGGCGAGCTTTGGTAGTGCAACCGAGAGATTATCAGCATATGTTGATTATAACTTGCAACCTCTCGTAAAAAATCAACCATCATATTTAAAAGACACTGATCACTTTTTGAGCGTCCTCCATGAACTACAACTGCCGCCTGAATCTGAACATCCAATTTTGTTAGCATCTGTGGATGTCTGCTCTCTTTATACAGAGATCCCCCACAACGAAGGCCTAGCAGCGATGACCCACTTTTTGAATATGCGAGAACTCCCACACAAACCGTCCACATCTTTCATAACAACATTGGCAAATTATGTTCGCACCAAAAATGTATTTAAATTTGAAAACAAGTTTTTCCTTCAACAAAAAGGGACAGCTATGGGTACCAGAATGGCACCATCTTATGCGAATCTGTTTATGGCCCATTTAGAGCAAGGCTTTCTTTCATCGCAGGCCCTTCAACCTATAATTTGGAAAAGATTCATTGACGATATTTTTTTGATTTGGACACACGGGGAAGAAACGCTAAAAGAATTTCTAAGAGATCTAAATTCGCAATTTTCGGTTAAATTTACATGGACTTATTCGATATCAACAGCCACATTCCTTGATGTAAACATACGATTGACAGACAGTATACTCGCCACTTCAGTACACATCAAACCGACAAATAAACAACTATATCTCCATTATGAAAGTTGCCATCCCCGACACACAAAACAAGCTATACCAAGAGCTCTCTCAATAAGGGGTCATCGTATTTGTAGTGAGGATGCAGACAGGGAGACATACCTGAAGAACTTATCAGATAAACTGGTGAACAGAGGATACCCAACAAAAGTGGTAAGGCAAAAAATTATTCCTTCCCACATTAAACACCACCCGACACCCCGAAATCCGATCAAAAAAGTCCAACTCACAACAACATTCTTTTTCGGCATTGAGAAGATGAACAAAATTCTTAAAGATCTTTACCCATTCCTCTCAGCAAACCCAGTGACTAAAAGAGTCTTCTCAGAAGTACCGTCAATGTCTTATCGACAAGGATCATCTATCGGAGATATCCTGACCCATAGAAGATCAGATAGGACGGCGCCACCACCGAAAGGTTTGCATCCTTGTGGCAAGCGCAGATGTAAAGTTTGCCCACTGGTTATAGAAGAGGATCACTTCACGTCTGCTAATAACCCCAACTCATACACATGCAAAGGGTCAGCAGATTGCCAGACGCCTATGTGTGTGTATCAGTTGTTGTGCAAACAATGCCCTGCCTTCTACGTAGGAAAAGCGGAGACAGCACTTAATTTGAGGGTTAATAACCATAGAGCATCGGTAGTAATGAAAAAAGAAGATTTGCCAGTAAGCCGCCATGCCTCGTCGCATGATGCTACATTTGATGATTGCTATGGTATGAAGGTATTGAAAAAAATGGGGCCCACCGATAATAAATTAATGCTGGTTCATTCAGAGAGAGCTCACTCGAATGTTTTGGGCGCGTATGATCCTCCAGGGTTGAATATCAGACGTTAACTGGGCAACCACGCTTCTCCATGGCAAGATTTTCTCACCAATTAACAAAAATCAAAATTCTTTTCTCGTAGTTTGAAAAAGGCATAAGCCGAAATATAAAAAATTAGTTTCATGTTGTCAATTGTTGTTTTTCCTTAAAAATTGATTGAATATGTATATGCTCTTGTAGAGCCATTTCATGCGGTTATATTATATATATATATATATATATATATATATATATATATATATATATATATATATATATATGCATATAAAAAAGCGTTAAAATCCAGGAATCATTTCAGAATGCCTCAAAACAGATTTCGATGAAGAAAATTTTTGAAAATTTTTATTTTAAAATTTTTGGAGCCATTGCAATAGCTTTATTTTCTAAGAAAATTCGCTAAAAGGGGGGGGGGGGGGGGGAGGAAGCCCGTGGCCAGAATCTATGGTCACGGGCCCGACTTGGAGATGTGGCGGCCCTGTTGTCAAGGGTATTGGGTTTGTTTTGACTATTTATTTTAAACACCCCACCTTTGCGCAAACACCATGAATATTAATAGCCCCCCCCCTTCCGGTTGTAATGGAACTGATTGGCGTAGACCGGAGCGGCAAACGCGAAAACCGCGTCGAGTTGCGGTGACGGTCGTTCGTGCGAATAAGTTCGGATCGATGGCGATGTGACGCCCACCGTAAAACAAACGAAATGACGAACGCCGCCTTGAACGCCCACCGCCACGTGCCGCCCGTCAAAATGCGACTTCCCAACCGACTCCGCGAACAACCTCCTGATGCGGCGCGTGTATTATAGAAAACGTTTGAAAACTTGAAATAACACCGAGGCGCACGCGTTTCCGTATTCACCCATCGTCGAGCCGTATATTTTGTTTCGGGGATAGCGGGAAAAGAGAGAAATGACGGTGATGGGGGGGAAAAATCCCGGCTTCGGGTAATTCCCACGAACCGATCGAACGTCAGAGGGAAAAAATGTTCCGCGGGCTGATGCGACTCGGCGGAGAGGAAGCTGGCGAATAACCGTCGAATAAATTTCTCGCGCCTCGAACCCCCTGCAGCCTCCGTCGCATTTTTAAAACATTTCCCCAATAGAAATGAGCTCTTCTCGTCAGATACGGCATTTTGTTGACGCTCGCCCCACCGGAAAGGGAGCTGGGTTTGAGTTATGTATGAAGTTACGACGTTTTTACTCTCCTCCCCCGTTACTAAAAGATGGGATCGGAAATGATTGCAGTCGCTATGAAGCTGATATACGTTCATCTCAGCATTGAATTTTGGTTTGGAAGCCCCTCGGACGTAAGGCTATCACTTATCAGAAGGATACCCATGCAATCGAACTGTGTACACAAGTAAGTCATTGTCTACAGGGTACGTGAATTTACGGAGTTTGCCACTAAGACTCAACAGGTCCACTTTTTGGTTTATTATTTCCAATAATAAGCCTATGTGATCGTATAGCAAAAAATTTTTATAACCCCCCCCCCCCCCCCTCAAACTTTGTCACTTTACGTTTCAAGGTGCGTAGAATCCAAATTTGAAATGTCCGTTCGCCGTCCGCCGTTCGCCGTCCGCCGTCCGCCGTCCGCCGTCCACCGTCCGCCGTCCGGGCCATAAAAGGCCTTAGAATTGACTTAAAAAATCTGTTCTTTCGCACATAGACTCCACTTGGGGTCTAGTTGGTCCTAACTTCTCGCCAGCTCGATCGCTCCACTCTCATGGGTGCGATGAGCCAAAAATAGGTGAAAAAGTGTCTTTTTTGGTTTATTATTTCCAATAATAAGCCTATGTGATCGTGTAGCAAAAAATTTTTATAACCCCCCCTCAAACTTTGTCACTTTACGTTTCAAGGTGCGTAGAATCCAAATTTGAAATGTCCGTCCGCCGTTCGCCGTCCGCCGTCCGGGCCATAAAAGGCCTAAGAATTGACTTAAAAAACCCGTTCTTTCGCACATAGACTCCATTTGGGGTCTAGTTGGTCCTAACGTTTAACCATCCCGATCGCTTTACTCGCATAGATACTATGGGCCAAAAACGGGCGAAAAAGTGTGTTTTTCTACGCGCGCACGCCTGGCACGCTTGGCAGGGGGTCACGGTGGGTGGTGAGGGGGGTGAGCGGGGGCGCCGGCGCCGCGGCACCTTGTGGTGGGTACGACGCCGGCGTTCCTTCTAGGCATGAATATTTTTTTCAAGGTCATATTTGTGTGTTAATACCAAAGCTTTTCCTACGCATATTTAATAACATATCCTCTCGACTTTTCGTACGTACTTAGATAATGGTATTATTAAGGCAATAACTATTTGAATAGATAGGAGCTCAAATCGAGAAATATAAACATGCGTATATAATTATAGAAGTATAGGTTGTGGCAACTCGAAATAGGATACGCCGAGGAGTCTGGACGGGCCTTATGACGTACGCTAGCCAACTAAAACTATGATCATACTCAATTGAAAAAATAATAAACCTTTGTGAAATAATTTGCAGCGTTTTTTTTTTTTTAATATTTCAAGTTGTATAGAAATTGGAGATTTATGAGTGAAAAGAAAATGTTAGCTATTAATTTTATGGGAAAAAATTATTCTAAATGATACTCTTCTATTCAAAAAGAGATTTTTGATTTTAGGCAATTTTTTGCAATTTTATACATTTTTTAAAACAAAATTTAATGAAGTTAAAGTTTTAGCATAATTTCGTACATAAATTTTTGAATGTTCTATTTCATAGTTGATAAACTTTATTTGACCAATCTTATGCTAAAAAATATCAATTTAACAATTCTTAGCCATTTTCAGTGATTTTGTCAGCACATTTTTTGAAATTTGACCAATTAGATGATATCAATATACAGTATAGGTAACACTTTTATGTATTGGAAAGATGACTTGGTAATAAATTGTTTTGTTTATCAACTATATTAAAAAGCGTAAAATTGTGAGATTCCGCTGCTGTAATGGATTGAACCCATTTGTGAGGTCCGAAGCTCCGAGTTCCGATACTAAATATACTATAAGCGGCGTTTAATAATTATGGACCAGAGATATACGTAGAAGGGCTGTCATAAATAATAAACCTTTGTGTAATAATTTGCAGCGTTTTCCATATTGTTTTTTATGTTTACAGATTATGGTTTATTCCTAAGCACTACATATGTCATATCAAGTTCGTTTCTAACGAAAGGCCCCGGGTTAGAATATGAAGCTATCGCAAAGACTCAAAAACTTTTAATATAAATATTTTTGCGAAATTTCTTCAGTGATCCGTTTTCAGGTATTTTAAAACAATTCCTGAAGTTTGCGCTTATACAATTGACACTTACATTGCCCAGTACCTCGCCTGCGAGATTTCGCGTTTTGATTACGTCACCAACATCGCGGCTTTGAACAGGCCAATTCATCTCTGATTTCGACGACATTTTTACTACAGATTTGGACATATGACGACGAAGTTCAAGTCTTCTGATTTTTAAGGTATGATTTCATACACACCTATATTATGCATGGGGATTGGGTGTGGGGCCGAATCGACATTTCAGGTGGGTGAGGGTATGTCAACTTGGCCCGGGGGGTCGGATTATCTCAGGGGGGCCGAATTGACATAGGGGCAGGTAGTTAGGAGGGCCGAATTGATATCGAAAAGGGCCGAATTGACCGGGACCGATATATATATTTACATATATAAAATGTGTATCTGTGTTGGTGTGCGTGTCATCCCAGACGATAACTCTCAACAGGATTGAGATAAAATCCCGTTCTTGAGCCAAAAAATCAAGCTTTCCAAGAAAAGATGAGTTTGTTGCCCAGAACTTCTTGAGAATATTAAATAGGTCAAAATAGTGCGAGGTATTAGTGTTCTGTGCGCATGCGCAAGCGTTAATTTCCTATAACGTTGACTTCTCAATCATTTCGACGCGTACTTTCAAAACGGAAGTTAGTGAAAAACGTTGTCTATTTCCACGAAAAATAAAGAGTTACAATGTTAAATCGATTTCGACGGTTAGGCCGTCATCAGTAACAAACAATAACTGAAGACACATTAGAAAGGACACAGTTTTTATAGTAACAGGTGAAGGGAGATTGAATCCCATTGGTCAAGTGAAAGGAAAGGGGCAGGAGGTACAACTAATTAAGTGCAAACAACGTGACGGGGGGTTATACCTAATTAGATGAAGTGAAAAGGGGGAAAATAACTAAATATGGTTTCAACATTGTGAAGGGATAATTCCAAGCTTTATAGAAATGGACCTATCAGTGGTGAAATATATTGAGGTATATCCTCATTTAAACATTTACCAGATCTGTCACTTTTGATAATTTCGAATTTTTCAAGCACATTCAACATACCTCCCTTTGAACAAAAATGAAGAAATTTTACAAACTGTCTATCTTTCAAATCAAAATTGTAATTATGATAGGATTCCTTAAGATGTTTCGCAAATGTAGACTTACCCTTATTTGCCCTGAAATCCTCCTGATGCTCGTCTATTTTTTCGCTGAATTTCCTACCAGTTTGAGAGCAATATTCGTAGCCTCAAGAACATTTTAGTTTATAAACCCCACTTTTATCCTGAACATTGATTGATCCGTACTTTGTTCTTCAACCAATTCTCTACGTCCGTGTTACAATATGTGAGGAAGCTATACTGCCCACCCAACTTGGCAGACGTTTTTTCCTTGAAATTGGTTTTTAACGATTTTTCTTTGTACTCAGGTTGCTCAAATTTCAGAACAATTTAACAAATACCTAATACGAAAGGTGGTAATATAAGAAAATTCGCTCACACAATTATGCTACATGACTGGAACTTTTATATTTGTCTCGTGTTTTAAAAGCATTTATTTCTGGAAGGGCTGTATAAGCAATACAAGACAGACGCTTCGAAATGGGTTTCCTTACGAAAACCTTTCTGGAAGAACCTCTTTCAAAAATTTGCTTGTTTCGCCATAGCGATTCCTCCTTTTACTCGAGAACACTCGCCAATATAATGAGGTTGTCATTATTGTTCGGTTTCTCGTGCCACTATCGAGAAAGAAATGACGGAGAAAGAGTGAAATGAGGGAAGAAAGGAAATTGAAATCCTTTTCTTCCTGGGTCGCCGCTTTCCCATCCATATAGGAAATATTAGATTTCCACTGCGCTGAGGTTATACGGAGAGGGCGGATGAAAGAAAAGCGTTACATATAGCGACCTACACGGAAGTAAAGTGCAGGAAGCTACCTACTACGTACATATATATGTATATGTACCTACGATATACCTACATATGAGAAGATAGCATCCGTAAGGTTTCGATTCCACTGTGAAAATCCGATATGCAATTTGTTATGAAGCGAGCAGGCCGGGGAACAAAGGGAAATATGTTGATATGGCTCTCGTTTTATTAAAGAACTGCGTTCTCCGTATCCATTTTTTTTTTCTTGGCGTATTGATTCGATTTCTCCTTTTACGGATTCTTTCTCAGATAGTATTTTACTTCTCGGTTGATCATAAAACAGAGCTATACGCGTGGTAGCGGCATTCCAGCGCAGGTATCCTTCACTAGACGTTGGAATATGTAACTCTCTTGCGCTCAATGTCCCTTCACTTTCTATCACTCAATATTTCCCTCCATGGTGTCCTTTAACAATTTTCGATGCAAAGATTGCGTTAATTATAGATGGGCGAAATCGGGCGACTTTTCTTGAATTATCGTACTGTACACTGTTGAATCGTTTTGAAATTCGAGCTTTTTTATTGCAAGGAAATCGTTTATTATTAATTTTAAGGTAAAAACTTATTCAAAAAATGATCTGCTATCCAAAACGAGGTTTTGGATGTGCAGTTTTTTTGAAATTTTTTATCGATTTTGTTAGAAAATTCTAATGAAATTTAAGTACTTTTGCAGAATAATTTTTTACTTCAATTTTTTAGTGTTCTATTTTATACTTAGTAAACTTTATTTGAGCAATATTCTGCTAGAAATGTAGATGTAACAATTTTCAGCGGTTTTTAGGCATTTTTATTGATTTTTTCTTAGCACATTTTTTGAAATTTGACCAATTATGCTCAAAAGTGCTGCCTAACGAACTCATCTTTTCGTTTGGCAACCTTAACTTTTTGGCGTGAGAACTGGATTTTTATCTGAATCTTAAGGAGAGTTATCGTCTGGAAGGACAGATATATAGCTTCTCTTTTTCATTGGCGAAAAATGGAAGGGGTAGTGAAAAACATGATTGGCGGCAACAAACGGTTATTTTAAGTAAAGTGTCGTGGCATATTTTCGGAATCAGCGTGAAATATCCTATAGGGTGGTGGGGTCAGTTATTGACACCTTATGAGAAATTTTGGCTTTGACAAGCCTTTAAGTTATGTTTTTTCGTTTATTTAAACTTGAATTTTACATCTACTGCTGCATGAGGATGTTCTCAAACTTCTCAGTATTGGAAAAATCACTAATTCAAGCCAGAAAACATCATAAATTAGTTTTTTTTAAATTAATTTTTTGACCCACTACTTGACAGCTAAATTTTTGGCTACACCTATGATTGATACCCCATGATTGACACAGCAGTTCTTCTGCAATGAATGATTCCGTGTATCAACAAAACATTCATTTCAACATTTTATTGATAAATTGAGCATTCAAACTTAGTTTTATTAGTCTAAATATAAAATTAATATGAGTATTCATAAAGGCAGAGTTGAAAATATCACAAAATATGTAGGTATGTCTCAAAATTCAAAAGTATCGAGCCAGTAAAACACTTTTATGCCTTATTATGTAAACTTTTTGGTGAGATGTCGATCACTGGGTCCTTGTCAAACAACGGTCCCTCCACCCTACCTATGAGTACTGAATGGAGCATAGTTTTTGCCGTCTCTGAACCACTTTGTGGCGTCTTGGCGCCCTCATTGAAACCAAGAAACAGTACAAAACAAACAGTTGTTGAAACAGTACAAAGAATATAGCAGAGGAGACTTAATATATTTAGCATCTCCCAGAAGAAGCCCAAGTTCCTGGGGAAATAGTTTGAAAAACAAATTAATTAAGGACAGACAGGCATTTTAATTATACTTGTCTTCATAAAAAGGGACGATTTGGTGCATTTCGCATCAATGTAACTGTAGTTGCTGCTCCATAACTACAACGTCAACTACAAACTAGTAGTTGTAGTTGTACAACTACTTTCTACAACTGCAGCAGTTATAGTTGTGCATTCCAACTACAACTACTATAGTTGAGAAAAAGTAGTAGGGGTGGACAACTACTGGCTACCAAAAGTAATTGTAGTTACAACTACTCCACGAAAACTGTAGTTGAAGTTTCGTGGTTTGTAGTTGAACTACTTTTTGCCCATCTCTGCTAGAGAATCAGAAACCAGCCGTGAGAGGGAAAAGGACGTTCCTCCACTGTTTTGCCGAGGTTCAAGGTGACAGAAAAAGGAGGTCCGGTGGTTCAAATTTATCTATTTTAGCGAATTTTCGTAGAAAATGAAGCTATTGCAATGGCTTCAAAAATTTTAAAATAAAAATTTTTGAACATTTTTTCATTGAAATCCGTTTAGAGACATTGAGAAACGAATCCTTGAGTTGATCATTTTTTCATATTTGAATATATATATGTACGTGTGTGTGTGTGTGTGTGTGTGTGTGTGTGTGTGTGTGTGTGTGTGTGTGTGTGTGTGTGTGTGTGTGTGTGTGTGTGTGTAACTACGACATAAATGTTTTACTAATCAAAATTAGAACAGAGTACCTAGGCAGGTAATTTTCTGTTATGGTGCGCGTCTACAATTACTATAACCAAGATTAACTTCACAACCAAGTTACAACAAAACAAGCGGCATTGTTTACTATATATAAATAGTAATCAATGCCGCTTGTTTATGTTATAAATGTTATTTATGTTATAAATAACATAACTAAATAAAAAACTACGACGCGAATAGAAGAAAAAGTACGAAAGTAATGCGTGATAAATCGAGAGCTTTCCAACGAGTGGAGAACGATTTTTGTCCGGTGAAAACTAAAGAAGTTTCATTTCCCCAGCAACGGCTTGGTTGTACGTGAAAATCATAAGTAAACATTTCGTGACTCATCTGCGTTACGTTTTCAGGGAGTTAGCACAAGGCTAAAGCATGTTCCACGCTAAAATTTAACCCTCCCAAAATTTTTTGATTTAATTAGCTAAATCGATCTCAACTAACGTGATTAACGATTTACCTGTACATTAATGTTCATTTATAGTAGGTTTCCACTTACAAGCGGGCAAGCTCCACTTCTAGGTCCACTCACCTGTAACAGAAAACGAGTCTTTAAAACAAACGATTCTTGTTAAACAAATAGGATATTATATAGTTCATTTGAAAATATGAAATTCAAAATTTGTAAGGAACATTGCTCGATGTAAACGAACCAAAACATTCAGCATATTCCTTAATGAAATAATATATCTTTAAAGATAAATTATATAATTACATTGGCAAATTACGTGGTTTCTCAGAAAAATTAAAAAAATCAAATCTCGGCAACAGATTGAGAGGAAGGTGCGGTTGGCGGCATTCTACTCTATTTTCAGTCTTGTATTACCCTTTTAGCCTTGAGCTAACTGCCCGAAAACGTTACGCGGATGTGTCACGAAATTTTTTTCTTTTGATTTTTACGTAAAACCAAGCCGTTGCTGGGGAAATCAAACTTCTTTAGTTTTCACCGGACAAAAATCGTTCTCCACTCGTTGGAAAGCTTTCGATTTATCACGCATTCTTTCGTACTTGTTCTTCTATTCATGTCGTAGTTTTATATTTATTTATGTAATAAATCGATAAACGATGCCGCTTCTTTTTGTTGTCACTTGGTTGAAAAGTTAATCTTGGTTATAGTAATTGTAGACGCGCACCATAACAGAAAATTACCTACCTAGGTGCTCTGTTCTAATTTCGACTAACAAAACATTTATGTGGTATTTGAAAATTTATTAACATGTATCATGTTTTAGCCCTGGGGTCCTAGCGAATTTTGCGAGTCAATTTTTTTCCGCGCACGAAATTAATTACAGTGATTTCCGCCTACAACCGAGTCGTTGCTAGGGAAATGGTACTTCGTCGTTTTTCATCCCACAAAATTCGTTGACCATTCGTTCGAAAGCTCTCGATTTATCCAACAATATTATGTTAACTACGGCGAAGTGCGTGTCCAACAAACTGAGTTATGAGCATGGTTATATAAATAATTGTTTACACACAGGTGATCATTCTCAATAATTGATATTGTGAACATGATTGCAACCGCTTGTTAATTTCTGATGTTTTCATAGAATTTCGAATCAATATCGAGGAGAAAACATGATACATGGTTGAAATTTTTGGTTCTAGAACAGAAATAATTTTACATTTACGAATTAGTGGGAAGAAAGCATGTTCCAGGTTTTAGAATTTTATCCGAAGGCTCAAAGCGGAAAGCAAACGGGGGGTTCTAAGGGGCGGAGACAATAGCGAGGCCCAAAGGGTCGAGTTTTCTATTTAAATTTTTGAAATCCACCTTTCACAGACAGACAGACCCGGAACCGAAATTTTCTAGAATGGTCTAAAACGTAAAATGCGAGTGGAAATTTTGATTTTGGAGACCAAAAATATTTTTTCTCCCGAAAGTGAAAACAATGCTTCCGCTACCTACGAGTATATAGGCAGGCTCTGAACCAAAATTAGTTAAATAATGCCCCAATCTGGTACTATATTGTTTAAGGCCCACTTTCACCAATAACTTTCGGAACCAACCATCAATTTTGAAAACAATGGAAATTAACGAAGATTGTAGCTCAACGTCTTTCACCAGAGCGCTATACGAGTTTAAACCCCTACTGAGGCCAGTTGAGCTTAATCTCCTAAAGTCCAGCCAGTTACACTTGTAAATCTCCGTTGGCCGTCATAACAATGATATCGAGAAATATTGCCCCGTACGAACAGCTGATTGTTTGATTAACTTAAAGTTGATTCACGGTTTTGATTTACACTGAAATCACGCAATTTGGCACTTGGATTTATGTTTGATTCGTCGCATGTCCCTCGAAGATGCCTGAGGGACATCTGACGGCACTTCGAGTTGTCAGTCGACATCGAGTAAATTCTGACTCGCGAATCCGACAGTTCTGAAAGTCCTCGAATTCATTCTCTCTCACCTGGAGTTCCCGTCGGACGGGTTTGTTTGATAAATTTTAATACAAAAGTGAAATAGAATGATAGAAATATAATGTATGGAGAAGGACGTTAATTAGGAAGGTGAATAGCAATCCCTTGTAGAGCAGGTCATGACATCAGCTGATTTATTGTCCCTGTGTTCAAATCGTCCAACTTTTCAGCGAATTCAACTGGACAATTTTTCTAAACTCTGTTGGAGAATCTTCATTATTCTAAACTCGATATAAACGAGTTTTGGGTTGGTGAAAGATGCCAAGGATTGATCTTCGAGATTATTTTTATTGGGGTTTGGCAAATCTCCGTTAAATAACTTCTCGGTGAAAGTGAGCCTGAATGAATTCCGTTTTTGAATCTGTCTATTTACACATTTGATTTAACTTTTATTCGGGTTGAATGACCACACCAGTCTTGGAAGTTTTGGCTTTTTATTGTTGTTGCATTAGCAATATTTCGGCGCCTTGATGGCCGCCCTCATCAGGCATAGTACAACATCTAGTAACAAGGATACAATTGACATCACATGTTCCATCATCACAACATCATGTTCCACAAAGACAGCCCTGGGTGACGAAAACACAAAAAAACCATTATTGTAAGTACCTATCACACATAAATCACTTTATTTCACGCTCTGAATTAAGTTATTCTCTAAAATAGATTGGTTAAATGAGTTAGTTCATGATATTAGTTCCTATAAATAAAAAATGTGATGTCAATTGTATCCTTGTTACTAGATGTTGTACTATGCCTGATGAGGGCGGCCATCAAGGCGCCGAAATATTGCTAATGCAACAACAAAAACGCTGCAAATTATTTCACAAAGGTTTATTATTTTTTCAATTGAGTTTGATCGTAGTTTTAGTTGGCTTGCATACGTCATAAGGCCCGTCCAGACTCCTTGGACGTGTCCTATTTCGAGTTGCCACAACCTATACTTCTATAATTATATACGCATTATATTTCTCGATTTGAGCTCCTATCTATTCAAATAGTTATTGCCTTAATAATATCATTATCTAAGTACGTACGAAAAGTCGAGAGGATATGTTATTAAATATGCGTAGGAAAAACATTGATATTAACACATAAATATGACCTAGAAAAAAACATATATTCATGCCTCGAAGGAACGCTGTATCCACCTCAAGGTGCCGCGGTGTATTATATGGGTAGAACACGTAAAAGTAATACATTTAATATCCATTCTCCTACACCCCTTTGCTACGCCCCTGATCACTCCAGCCCCCACAAGGAGGACGCCGCGGCGCCTCCTCTCACTCCACCCCCCGCTCACCCCCCTCACCACCCACCGTGACCCCCTGCCAGGCGTGCTTCTAACACGTCTAACACTCAAAAACGTCGAAAAATACACTTTTTTCGCCCGTTTTTGGCCCATAGCATTTATGCGAGTAAAGCGATCGGGATGGTCAAACGTTAGGACCAACTAGACCCCAAATGGAGTCTATGTGCGAAAGAACGGGTTTTTTAAGTAAATTCTTAGGCCTTTTATGGCCCGGACGGCGAACGGCGGACGGCGGACGGCGGACGGCGGACGGCGAACGGCGGACGGCGAACGGCGGACGGCGGACGGACATTTCAAATTTGGATTCTACGCACCTTGAAACGTAAAGTGACAAAGTTTGAGGGGGGGTTATAAAAATTTTTTGCTACACGATCACATAGGCTTATTATTGGAAATAATAAACCAAAAAGGAACCCATAAAAACAAGTTTTTAATGTAACTCTTTCTTTTTCTCATGTTCTCGGTTAATTTTATTGTTGTTTCAATATTTGGTAGTTTCTTGGCAACAGTAAATTGAAACAAAATCACATTGTTTCAAAATCACATTGATAATAACTTAAATTAAATTGACAAGGAAAATCATTTAATATTTTATTGACCCGGGATTCGTTGTCATTTTATGCAGACGTTCTCCTCTCTTCTCCTCCTCCTCCTCCCTCCTCCTCCTAGTCCTCCTCCTCCCTCACTCCTCCTCCTCCGCCTCCTCCTCTTCCTCACTCCTCCTCCTCCTCATCCTCCTCCTCCTCATCCTCATCCTCCTCCTCCCTCACTCCTCCTCCTCCTCCTCCTCCATCATCCTCCTCCTCCTCCGCATCCTCCTCCTCCCTCACTCCTCCTCCCTCCTCCCTCTTCCTCCTCCCTCATCCTCCTCCTTCTCCTCCCTCCTCCTCCTCCTCCTCATCCTCCTCCTCCCTCACTCCTTCTCCCTACAATACACAACACGTGTAAGGTGTCCCATATTAAATTTCAAATTTTCGAAAATTTATAGTATAACTAACTTTTTCTTCGCGAAAATTTGATAGATTAAAATGTACGCCAGCATGAACTCGTGTGCGAAATTTCAGATCGATTGGATATCGGGAAGTGGGTTAAAAATCGATCTGAAATTTTGTCTCAAGCAAGAAGAGAATCGAAGTTAAAAGAAAGAGTTAAATAAAAAGCCAAAACTTCCAAGACTGGTGTGGTCATTCAACCCAAATAAAATTTAACATCGACCGAGTCACAAATCAACAACAAATTTGATTTAACATTGGCATTCCATTTATATGACTCAAAGGAGAAAACAATGCGTTTTGTTATGTTGGTATTGATTATCTATCACGATTTGGCTATCTATTTATCTGTCATTCCCTCATGGCCTATCTGTCTATCTATTCATCTATTTTCTACTATGCAGAATAAGAGACGAAGACTAAAGAGATGGAGATGAACGGCCGTCAAAATAGAACAAACAGGACGGCAGGTGGAAGGGGGAGGAGGACAATCGCAGCCGTCATGACCGCCGCGTGCGCCCTCAACTCCTTCATCAACCGTCCGGGCGCATAACTCTCTCCCTTTGTGGGGAGAACGAACAACGGAGGTCACTCGAACGGAGGTCAGTGGAGGGCTCTGATTACCTAACCCGCCGAGTGTCCGCCGCAAACCGCCTGAAATAGGCGTAGCGTCATGCGGGCGGAACCACGAGGGGGCCCTAATGAGAGGGGGCGAGAGGAAACAACGAAACGTCAAAGGTGGGGGGAGAAACCTCTGGCAGTGATTTCGGAGAGCGAGCGAGGGTGGAAGGATGTGGAGGACAGGAGTGACGACTCAAGGATTAGAGGACGGGAGGAATTAGAGGGCGGGAAGGTAGACAGGAAGGCAATTTGGGAAAGCGCTATGAAGGGAAGTAGATTCACGGGGCGCTGCAGGAAGATCACCGAAAATGATAACTACACTGGTTGAGTAATGAACAGTTCTGACGTGAATACAGGAATATAAATTCAAGAACGTTTTGGTTTATTATTTTTAGGACGTCCCACTGAAGTTAGGATTGCTCAACAGAGGGACGACCTATTGGAATTAATCCATCCGGTAGGTGACAACGCAAGCATGGAAAAACATCTGGAGTAATGAACGTGACACCAATAACAACGTGCCGGCGAATGAGCAGGCTAAGCTATACGTACTTATATAAGTAGCTTCAGTTGCATATCAAACTGCAAAGATATACATTAAACGCTTGCATACGAGTCTGCAACACATTGGGACATTTTATGTCGTTAGTTGCAGACTCGAATGTGTTGCAGACTCGTATGCAAGCTCTAAGAGCCACTCATCTGATCCAGAGCCTGGGCATCGTCAAGTAAATGTCCTAAAGAGAATACACACGAAATTACAGCTTCCTAGAGCGTAAAGTATAGAAATTACTTATTAAAAGTTCCAGTCATGCAGCATGATCGTATGAGCGAATTTTCATAAATGGTCGTATTACATTTATGTTAAATTCTGTTGAAATTTGAGCCCTTTGGGAAAAAATAAAAATTTTGTTATACATTTTATAGCAAATTAACCTTTTGTCAGTAATATTCCAATGAACAAACGATTTTGTGGATTATTACAATTTTTTCAAGTGATCCTAATCGATTTTTAGCTTATTTTAATGAAATTCAAGTACATTTTTCAGTACAATTTTGTACTTAAATTTTCAAATGTCCTAGTTTATGTTCGATTAATTTTTTCGAGTAGCATTCTGCTAAAAAATAGAAATTTGTTAATTTTTAGTGGTTTTTTTGCCTTTTTTAGTGATTTTTTAAGTACATTTTTTGAAATTTGACCAATTTAAATGTGCTCAAAAAGTGTTGTCTAACGAACTCATCCTTTCTTTTGAAATGCTTGATTTTTGGCGAAAGAATGAAATTTTTATCTCAATTCTATCGAGAGTTATCGTCTGGAATGACACATACATACATATATATATATACATATATATATATATATATATATATATATATATATATATATATATATATATATATATATATATATATACATATAAAAAAGCGTTTAAAATCCAGGAATCATTTCAGAATGCCTCAGAATAGATTTCGATGAAGAAAATTTTTGAAAATTTTTATTTTAAAATTTTTGGAGCCATTGCAATAGCTTTATTTTCTAAGAAAATTCGCTAAAACAACATATGGTTTAGTTCAAAAACAATATGGTTTAGTTCAAAACGGAAGTTAGTGAAAAACGTTGTCTATTTCCACGAAAAATAAAGAGTTACAATGTTGAATCGATTTCGACGGTTAGGCCATCATCAGTAACAAACAATAACTTCGACGGTTAGACCATCATCAGTAACTAACAATAACTTACAGTAATTGTAACACAGTAAATAATAACAGTTATTGTTATGAAATGGGTTTCCACAACTTCGTCGCGAGTGACTTAGTTCGTATGGTTTAGTTTCTTGACCGCTACGTGATAATGAGGACAGTTTTGGGATCTTGAGAGTCGGTCAGGCAATAATAAAAATCAAGTCTTTAAAGCCAACGTTTCGATGTATTTATACACCATCATCAGGGCTGCAAAAAGTCTATTAATTGATTAGCTGTTGTTTGACTCGTTACAGTATGATCAAAAGAAAAATTAATAATAAATGTACGTATACATAGTGTTACATACCCCGGAGAATTTATGCAGGTTTAACCAAGTCGTGTTGTAGTTTGCAACAACATTCATGTCATGCACATACACAATGATTAGTGAAAACATGTGACAAATCAAAAATTAGATGAAAAACCCAACTTCTTTATGTGATGGACAGTTAGTTATGGACTACTAGTAGTTATTATTCCTCCCAAGGACAATAACTACTAGTCCATAACTAACTGTACATCACTAGAAGTGGCGTTTTTAATCTAATTTTTGATTTGTCACATGTTTTTACTAATCAATGTAACTTGATTTTTATTATTGCCTGACCGACTCTCAAGATCCCAAAACTGTTCTCATTAAATTCAAAAACGTTTTGGTTTATTATTTTTAGGACGTCCTACTGAAGTTAGGATTACTCAATAGAAATTGATCCACCCGGTAGGTGACAACGGAAGCATGGAAAATACACTGCCAAGGAAATGGCACATGAGCTTCCTCGTGACCTTCACAGTACGGTTTGGTATACGGGACCATGTAGAGCTATACCCGCACGATCCCTAAAAATTTGAAGAAAATCTCATCAAAATTGTGGAAATAACGGCTGTTACAAGGACCGTAACAAGATATTTCGTTCACACATGCGCAGAGCGTACCGCAGACGTACGGCAGACGGCGGACGGCGGTAGGACATATCAAATTTGGATTCTACGCACCTTGAAACGTAAAGTGACAAAGTTTGAGGGGGGGGGGGGGGGGGGGGGGGTTATAAAATTTTTTTGCTATACGATCACATAAGCTTATTATTGGAAATAATAAACCAAAATACATCAGAAAAGAGAAGAAAAAAAGTCGTAAAAATTCCAGTCATGCAGCATGACCATATGCGCGAATTTTTATAGGAAACAAAGATCAAAACCTTCAGAAAATATGATAAAAAATGGCAAAAATTACATATTTTCTGATAAATTCCAAATTCTACGCACAATAAAATGTTATGACCGAAAATTAGATGATTATTTAACTTATCTTTCAAAAATGCAAATTATGCACAAAAACTTGCCAAATTTTGTAAACTTGTGTGAAAAAAAATCTATTGTGTTCTAGATAATGATCTAAATACATTATTCTGCGTAGAAATGCAGTTTTATGAAAAATTTACTATTTTGGCCAAATTTTACGATGTTTAGCGATTAGCAGATCATCATTGGGGTGTTATCAACTGTGGCCTTCCTTCCCACTTCAAATAGCTCTAGACGCGGAATTCGGTCGGTGTCGGACATATTCTTTGCGGAAGGTTGAACCTCATACTGTGTACTATCAGCCAAAAATAACCGTCCAACTTCTCCGAATGTAGCTCATTTGAAAGCTTAACAGACTAAAAATAACCGCCTCAATTGCGCGTTTTTCTCTTCAAAATACTTCTCAATCCCTTTCTCCCGACCGATCAATGAATTCACACTCCTTTTGGGTATAGTTCTATCACACCTAAACGGAAGAATCATATTAAAAAATTCAGCGTGTCAACGAATGATTTGAAAACGACTTATGGTTTAACGCATGTCCATTACATTTCAAATTTGGACGTTATCCTCCAGGTTTATATTTATTTTATGAGCTAAACGGCTGTTATTGTTGGGTTCTACAACTAATTTACTACAAGAACAAATAGCTAATTTAAAAATTTTCCACTTTCGGGAAATTTAATTTTCTCTGTTTTTTCCCACTGCGTGGCGGTCCGATTATTGGAGAGTTTTTGTATTTATCGTATTGGTATATCTGATGAACACGAAAACAAGCTGTTAGAGCGAGCACGATGAATGCTAACCTTTTCGCATTGATTTCTCGTAGCGCTTTCGTAAGCCCGAGAGAAGGAGAACTCTTATGTTAACGTGATTCTTGTAGTGAATCAATTAATTGTCACAGAAGACAATTTGCAAAATATAACATGAAGTAAGATATAACGACCACTTATTATCTACCTCTACATCATATAAAAAAGATTCAGCCGTGAAGAACACGAATCGTGTAAAATGAACCTTGAAACGAAATCTTGAGAATGAAAAAGCTGAAATCTTCGATAAAACGTCGAAAGCAAGAACGAAATGCCGCTAATGACCCTTCTAGTTGAGGTGCGGGGAAAAAAACACGATTGAATGACAAATACAAAGGTTAAATCAACAACAAAAGACGGCACAGGGAAAAGTCTGGCGATTTTGTCGGGTGTGTGTGTGTCGTTGCCAACTGTATGCTAGTTGATGTTATGTTATTCTAGAGTGTTATCCTAGAAAGGTCAAGTTGTTGTCTTGTAATTACGATTCCGAAAAAGCTAAGCACGAGTAAAGCTGACTCTTCCCGTTCCGAAAAGCGTTTCCACGTTACGAAAACCTCTTCTCGTTTCGGAAAGGACATTTTCGTATACGAAAAAATGAATACGAGAAGTACAAAAACTCTCTATTGGCTTGGCCCGAGATGGAAAAACGTTTTGTGGCTTCACATCATTTGTACGTGGACCGTCTGCCGTACGGGCGTCATAACAACGTCTTTTTGAGGGGATTCGGTAATCGTTTCAGTACGCCTCACAACGGATTTCCATGTGGAAAGTTGTATTGCTTCCGAGTCTACCTAAAGGTATCGGAAGCATTGTTTTCACTTTCTGGGGATAAAAATTGTTGGTCCCCAAATCAAAATTTCCACTCGCATTTCACGTCTTGGACCATTCTGAACAACTTTGGTTCCGTGTCTACCTGTCTGTCTGTCTGTGTGTTTGTCAGTGTGACTGTGTGTTCCTGTCGTGTTTCAGCAAATCCTTGTAACAAGCTTATTTTCCACAGTTTTCTTCCGATCTGGATGAAATGTTCAGGGAATGTGCGGGCTAGGAGGGTAGACGGGCCCCTGTCAGTTTCATTGTTGCCAAATCAATACTTCACTCTGCGCATACGCAAACGTAAATCCATTATGATCCATTTTTTCACGCGCTAGCCGTCCGATCTCGCTCAAATTTGGATGATAGTAGGAGGATGACAATTTGATCACCTCATATCAATTTCAACACGATTGTATCACTAATAGTCACTGCTCATACGCCAATGTGAAATACTTATAATGATCTTAATTTCCACAGTTTTCATCCGATTTTGATGATATTGTCATTGTATGCGCGGTTTAGGTTGTGTACCTATTTCATAGTTTCTAACTCATTAGCTCATTCTGCGCTTGCACAAACGTAAACTACATTGAGTATAATTTTTTCGTTTCTTTATTGACCAATTATTTTCAAGTTTTGATAGCTATTGTAATAGAGAAAATTTGGTAGGAATATAGTTCACTGTATTATTCTCCTCAGATGTGGGAATCAGACGCTAAGGGAAAATTACTGATGTACTCGTGCTGTGGTTGGGAGCCTCCTCGGCTCAAGCGGGCTTTAGATTAGGCTCGCGTTTCAGGTGGCTGAGCTGTTGGAGCTCCGACTCGGGACTGTTGGTGGGACAGACGGGAATCTTGGTAATGGCAGATCTTTTGAAGCTGAGAGTCTTGACGGGAGTGAGGATTCGGAATAAATTCCACTAACGAGAGGTAAAACCTTCTGAATGTTGTGTTTCGACTTTCTTCCTAGAGATTTTTGCTTCAATATGTATTTATTCTATTCCAGTGTTTTAATATTATTTTCAACGCGAAAAAGTCCCATAGAGGTATTTTAAACGCTTTGTTTACGAGTATATACAGCACAGCCCAGCATCTTTGTATTTGAGAGAGAGAGAGAGAAAAGAAATTAGGTCTGCCGCTCATTTAGTCTCGAATAGCAAAGAACATAGCTCCAGATCTCACCCAGCTGACCTGGGAGGCTCTAGACTTCATGATTCGTTTGTAGACGTCCCGAGGCCTCCATTTAAAATTTCATCTTCATAGGTTGAATAGCAAAGAAATTAGGTCCACCGCTTATTTAGTCTCGTTTTTTCGAGGCAATATTTTGTGATAATATTTTGTAACATTTTTCAGTTTTAGGTCCCGGTAAAAGCGTATTCCACGTTAAAAGGTCGGTGTCGCGAATTTTAAACTGAACACCAGCCAAAGAACATGTCCATGTTGTAATATTTTCCAGAACTTCTCTATAATACATTTCAATGATCTATTCAAAGAGTTATGTTTACGAGGGAACAACATGCCACACCCAAGGCAGACATTTTTTCTTCTCCACACGTTACAGTACGCGCTCTGTTACTCCCAAGTTTACTTTGGTCGATAAGCCCTTCATCGAGCGATAAAGCCGCAAGTCAACCCAAGTAAGGCAACTCTTGATGTAACCTCGATGATAACCCAACTTGTTGACTTTCCGGCCGTCAGAACCCACTAACGCAGCCGCGGTTTCTATTTAGGCACTTTCCCCACACCGGAGCCTTTTTATCCCTAGAATGGAAAAATGGAGTGAATCTTACTCCACACTGTTTCAGTAGGTAATGCTGTAGTATGCGGTGCCACCCAGGGCCGCCACATGGAGGGGGGGGGGGCAAGTGGGTACTGTTGCCCTGGGCCCGGGCCCAGAGGGGGCCCGGTCCGGTCCTGTATTTAGTAAATAAAGTATTTTAGAATTTTTAGGCCTACATAAAACAGAGTGTATTACACTTGACGGGCCCTGATCAGATTATATTTGATTTACTACACCAGATTGTTTCTCTTGAACAGTTGCGATGATTGCGATGGCCCAAAATATTACTCTTTACCCTTTACCGTCTTCACCAGTAGGCACTCGACTGAAGACTTGGGAGAGAGCATCCATGGGCCAAGAAAGGTTGAATTCCCTTGCCATTCTCAGCATTAAGCACAAGTTAGCATCCAAACTTGACTTTTCCAAGGTTATTAAAGAATTTTCACTTAAAAAGGCACGAAAGTTTTAAGTGTTTTGTCATGTATTTTTCAAATGCAAATACATTTTTCACTTCACTTTATTAGTTTTAAAATGTTTCATTTTATAAAACATGAAATTATAGCCTATTACAGTTTTCTATATTTAAAAAGTTTTCCACAATTATAATTACAATTACAGAATGCTATTATAACTCAACAAAACAAATTTCTCATTTTACTAATTCATATTTTTGATAGTTTTTCACTAAATAATTCTTGTATCTTTGGTTGTTATAAATCCAATTCTTAAATGCATAGCTTCATTACAAGTAGATAAACTTTAATAAAACAATTATATTTTTGTAGATTTTTATTTTTTCCCCAAAATTAATAAATGTATTCTTTCAAGCATAATCATTGTTTCAATTAATTCCTTCAGCCATCTTGTATACAGAGACTTTCCTTTTTAATCCGTCATAACATTAAAACAAATTTAATTGTATGTGTTGATTAGTGATTAAATGAAATTTAGTCAATCATAATTTCTGCCACAATAGTCCAATTGAGGAATGAGTAAATTGGAACTTCTCTGAATACGCCCTCTCTTTCACAAACAATAGTATTTAAAGTAGTTAAAATAAAAATCCTATGACTGATTGGATATAGAATTTTTGTTTCAAGGTAATTTATGGCACTTTTATGTTTTGTAATTGGTTGGTAATTACTAGAGTATTAATACTTGAATTTTCAATTCTTAAGTTACACTTTACTTTTGATTAAATGTTGAATAAAATGTAGTGAAGTAGTAAGAGTTCAGCCCTCAAGTGTTCTTATTCGAACACTGAACGTTGGTAGGAAGTATAAATGATTTTTCGTTTGGTTAGAGGTTTTTTTTTTTTTTTTTTCAACAATTATCATAGCGGGGGGGGGGGGGGGGGAGGGGGCGTGGCCTGACTTGGAGATGTGGCGGCCCTGGTGCCACCAAGTTCGGAGTTTTTTACAGCAGATTGTTAATTGAGAGCTGCATATTTTCCCTTCATTCGTTTTTATTGTTAAGGTCTGCAAATTAGATTGAAAAACCATCTGCCAAGTTGGGTGGGCAGTATAGCTTCCTCACACATTTTAACATGTACCCAGTGTTGGGCATAATCTTATCGTCAAATACGAATACGATTGTAATCGCGATAATTATTCGTTGATTCTGGGTCAATTGCGATTATATTCGTATTCGTGTAATCGTATTCGTCTGTAGGCAACCCATAAAAATGCGTCACGGTCATCAATTTCAATAGAGCGTCAATCCTTTAATATGCGAAGCCTTGCTAATCAGAGGACGTCCTAGCTTACCTAGCTAGAGCGAAGTCCTTACCTAGCTTCAGAGCGACGTCCTTAAAACAAATCTATGGACGTTTCTCTGAAGCTAGGTAATATTAGCAAGGCTTCACACATTATAGGAGAGACGCCCTATTGAAATTGATGACCGTGACGTATTTCTACGGGTTTTATTTGTGTAATCGCCGACAGACGAATACAATTTGACGAATACGATTACGCGAATACGAATATAATTACAGTAGACTCATAATCAACGAATAATTATCGCGATTACAATCGTATTCGTATTCGACGATAAGATTATGCCCAACACCCTAGAGATACCACCCCGAGAGATGCTACTGTTCAGAATAATAAATAATTGTGAAGAGGGTAGAACATAGGAAGATGTCAAAAGAAAAATTGTAGCTTATGGTCGAGGTTAAACTATGGGGGAAAAAACTGAACAAAGATCTCGTAATTCCCTCCTATCAAATGAACTCACGAAGTAAATACTATTATTACTATTGCATTGTTTTGATGGTGACACCATTTTTTGAGAATGAAGATATGAATGGAAACGCTTTTGTGTGGAAAGGATGCAATGGCCAAGATCCGTGTTTTGGACGGGACCATGCAAAGCTGCTTAAGAAGCTCTCGAACCAATTGAATGTTTTCAACTGTACAATACTAAAGATAATTATGTTGGAAGTATGAGAAATACACGAATGGGGAAATTTCCATGTATTGCATCTGCGCTTCGTTTTCATTTTTTGGTTCCTAACAAAAGATAGTGAGCTGTGAGCATGTATGAATGTATTAAGTTGCTCTATCTAATTGAGGAAATAAATGCAAAAACAATAGTTTATATGTTCCGATCACCGTCCGCGACTTTTCTCTCACAAATATACATTACCAAAACTAAATTATGACCAAACATGTGTTAAAAATCACCTTTGGGGCCTAAATTGTTCTAGAAGCTCGGCATCAATTTCTATCAACCCTAAAGGGTTGTTTTAAAGGGCTAAACATTCAAAAATCGAGATCTCGAAAACTTTCTAGGTAACAGTGATGATTTTTTGCTTGTCAATGATAAATGTAATCCCAAAGAATCTATTAAAACCACCCGCAACGCTGTACGTTGAACGGTTCGCTTTCCCTAAGGGCTTGAGCTTCGATAAAACACCAGGTTTCAAGATAGAGAAATCAAACGCTGCTAGTGAATCTATTGATTATCCAATCAATCTCTAAATTCCATGAACGATCGCTAGATAGTGGAACCGGTAGACATAGAAACTGTCTTGTAAATATCAGCTGATTTATTGCCAATAATGGAAATATCAAGCGATACAGTTCCAATGGATTTGTATTTTCACAAAATCCACCACTTTTAACCGACGAAATGAAGTGGAAGTAAAAGTTACTCCATCTTTCCTCTAAGAGCTCAGATAGAGTTCATCTTTCCATTCTAAGGTTAAGTTCGCGTCAGAAAAGTTGATTTTGCTCATCTTCTACCCCGACTCCGGGAAAAAGCGACTTAATTGTCGATCCATCGTTGACGGCGACATACGAGGTAAACACAGCTGGGTCAACATCAAACCCCCGTATCTCCCGCTCTCACAAATATAATCGAGTTTGTATCCTGTAGGTGACTCTTCCTCCCCTCTTATTATATTCGTTTCAGTAAACAAGTCGGGGAGAGAGATATAAATATTTCTTTTCTCCATTCTTTTTTCGACGTCGATTCAGACGAAAAACAGGATCCCCAAGGGGGAGAACAGTGCGAAGCCATTGTTAACGAACCCTCGTAAATATCCGGGGTCTTTTTCAGTTTTATTGTATTTTCTCGACTTTTCCTTCGTAATTTCATCGGAAGACATCTGTATTGGATACATCTGAAGAGTCTGCTGAAAGCTTCTATTCCGGTTTACCCTCGTGGTTTTTCTTTCATTGGCAGACCAGACAGCAGTACAAAAGCAGACACATATATATTACATCTGAAGTAGACGCTTGGACGCCCGGAATTACCTCTTAAAACACCGTACAGTGTTTTCACTGGCACGATTCCTTGGAAACAATAGTAGGGCGTTGGTATAAGTTTAAATGTAGTTTATTGAAAACAGAGTCATTGCTGGACTCCATTTGAGGGTAAACAACCATCGAGCATTCGTGGTTCGGTCTGACGATGATCTTCTTGTAAGCCGACATGCCATTGCCCATAATTCAACTTTTGATGTTGTTTTGGCATTAAGCTCTTGAAGAAAACGAGGCCCAACGACGACAAGGGAATGCTTCACCAATCGGAAAAAGCCTATAGTAACGTGTTAGGTGGTTACGATCCTCCAGGCCTAAATATTAAACGTTGAAGCTAGATATATCCAAAGTTACATAAATTCCTTGTCGATGTTGCAAACGTCCCAAATTAATAATTTTCTCTTGTAGTTTCGAAAAAGGCAGAAGCCGAAATATTTAAAATAGGTTTGTGTTGTTATTTCCTGTTCTCTTTTCTTACTAAGTGATTGCATTCAAGCTCGGCCCTTGCTTCGGGCCTCGCCGGATCTTTTCTCTTTTCTACTGTGTAGAAAACGAGGATAATTTGCTATGCAATTCTTATTGTACATTTTTATTCGTTCATTTTACATAAAAAAATGGATATAAAAAAATTTGGAAATAAAAAAAATGTTCAAGCTTGGCTGGGATTCGAACCCACGATGCGAAAAAAATTGATATAAAAAAATTTGGAAAAAAAAAAATTTGGTTCCTGGCTGGGATTTGAGCCCACAACCTTCGACTCACGAGAGAAAAAAAAAAAAATTTCAAGCCTGGATGGGATTCGAACCCCCACGACCTCGCGGGTTCGAGTCCCGGACGTTACAAAAAAAATTGTTGGGGGTCGGCCTAAGAATTGCATTGCAATTTATATATTAATTGCTATGCAATTCTTAGGCCGACCCCCAATATTTTTTTTTATAACGTCAGGGACGAAATTAAAGATGATTTTCATGTTCGACCGAGTAGTTGATTAGTTGCTATCGTCCGTGACGCGAAGCGCGAGTTCGTGGGTTCGAATCCCAGCCAGGCTTAAAACTTTTCATATCCAAATTTTTTTATATCAATTTTTTTTCGCTTCGTGGGTTCGAATCCCAGCCAGGCTTGAACTTTTTATATACACATTTTTTCAGGCTAAGAATTGCATAGCAAATTATCCTCGTTTTCTACGCAGTAGAAAAGAGAAAAGATCCGGCGTATATATATAATGGGAGCTTTTAGTAGTTATGGATAGCCCATGTCGTGGAATTATAACATTTCCATCTAATCTAAACCTTGTATGATAATTATGATCATGATTGATATTAATAATGGACGGGCCTTTGTGATATACTTCTTAAAAGCAGGGATTTTATGAAAAGTTGTCGGGGCGTGAAAACCCGACATTCGTTATTCAGTCTTGTACTGGGATATAGCCTCGGCTTGTACATAATAACCTTCATTATATTTTTTTAACGTGACATTTAGTTTTTTGAAATGTGTTGCGTACAAACCTCCCCACACAGCTATGTCATACTGTAGCACAGATTGGACAAGTGCAATATACAACATTTTCAGCTTGTACCTATTGAAAACATTACTCATATTATAGAAAATATAAATGAATTTCCTCAGTTTATAATTATCTTATTTTTATAATTATTTTATTATAGTTATTTTATAATTTATTATTATCATTTATTTATTATATAATACGATAGTTTACAAAAATTCGCTCATATGATCATGTTGCGTAACTACAACTTTCTGTAGAGTGCACAAATCCTTACAAACCAAAAGCTTGGAACTATTGTCATTTGAATGTGAAATTTTGATAATTAAACCCGGAACTCCGTTTCGTTGGAAGACATTTCACTCCCAAATAGCTCCCCAATAGAATTCCTTCCTCAAATTTATCTTAATTCCGCCCCTTTCCATATATTTTATTAGGTCGTGAGAAAACATTTTGACCATTGTTGGTTATCTGACAGGTTTCAGGAATGCGTAAATAATTCACCAAGAGAGTTGTTTGACCTCATATTTTATTTAAGATATTCGGAAGGCCAGCAAAATTTAATCTTTTGTTGGACAAATAATTGAATAGTCAGGGTTACCCATTGTTCAAAAATGGTTGCGTTTACTATTGTTAAATGCAATAGAACATTCTGAGAATTTCCTTACTCTCTGCACTTTTCTATGACAAGATTTTTTCCCCCTTTTTTTTAAGCGAATTTCTTAAACAACAAAGCCCTTGCAATGGCTTCAAAAATTTTAGAATCAAAATTCCTGAAAAATGCAGTTTTTATATATATATATTTTTTTAAAAATAATTGTTATTAATTATTGAACCCATCTTCCTGATATCAACATACAGTTATATTTACTGATATACACTAGTATGAGGATACCTGCTACCAGAAAACTAATTCGGGATATTCGCAAGCAGAAAAACTCAGTCAGAAAATCAAATGTTGAGAGTCTGCAAGTGCCTGTGTTCCCTGTATTGGAATTTCAGCAGTTAGGGATGCTAGGAGCGCAGTTTTTCATTTTTCTCGAATTTGTGTAAGTGACTGTAGCCAAACGAGCCGAATATAACCCGAAGGCAGGTTTAATGAGGACACGATGTAAGCAATGTTATGCGATGTTTTACTCGATGTTTTACCAGTGAAACGCTTCTCTCCAGCCGACAAACACATTTTAATTTCTCATTCACATCAATCCCTACACGTTCTTCTTCCTGAAATTCATCGTAGGAATGTTATGTTGGTTTATTATCTTCAATAATGAACCTTCGTAATCGACGAACAATAAATTTAACCCCCCCCCCCCCTCCCCCCATCATCAAAATTTGATGGTTTTCGTTTCAAGATGCTTAGAATAATAAAAGGCTGCAAATTATAACGCAAAGGTTTATTTTTTTTTTTAATTGAAAAGTCCTTCTACGCAAAATACTTGTCTATAATTATTAAACTGAATTTATTATGTATACAGTAGGACAGCAGGTATCTACGTATATATAGTTTCACGGGTGAAGAGAAATTAATTATATTAAGTAACACACTATACTTTCTTGGAGTTTAACACGAGTAGACCCACCAGCTGAAAATTGGTTATATAAAATATATCACCTACCTACGCTTCAAAGATTCACCTGCAGGTTTCAAAAGTCGACCCGGTTTTGTCGACTAAAAATTCTATTGGAATTATATCAGCTGATAGAAGCGTCGTAGTTATAAGGTGATTTTCGCTATGTTCCTCCATTAATGATTTGCTCCCATGATGTTGATTTTTTCACAGCCGAAGTCCAAGCCCTTGGTTTTAGCAAAGGATAAACGTATCAGCGACCCGGGTGGTATCATCCGATTCTTTGGGATGATGTTTATAAATAGGTACAAAAAAGGGGGGCTCCGCCCCCCTTGACCCAGCGGGTGCTAGTTACTTGATGCAGTTGGCTTAAATTATTGAAAACATGCACATGCTTTGCCATTATGTTTACAAAGCATTATTAGTAAGTAACTTGGCTCTATTAATCTGCTTTCCTTGACACTACAGAGGCTTAGGGATCATGAGATGTGATAAAATGAGAGCATTCCAAAAAGTGGCGAACGATTATCGAGGAACGATAACTAAGGGAGTAACACATACCTAGCAACGGAATGGTTGTACGTGGAAATTGATAGAAAACTCCGCGCAACTTCCGTGTCATATTCCGGTCGTTTTCGGACTGGACACCCATGGCTAAAGCGCGTGGATGCTAAAACATTAAACCTTGAAAGTTTTCGAGATATCGATTTTTCAATATTTCAGCCATATGTCAAGAAGTATCGTTATCTTATATTATTTTATAATTTATTAATGTTTTACAGTACGTTTCCATTTGTTTTCGTCCGTCACGATCGTCACGTCACGGTGGGGGTTTTCTATTGATTTTCACGTACAACCAATGCGTTACTAGGAAAGTTTAACTCCCTTAGTTTTCATAGCAGGAAAATCTTTAGCCACTTTTTGGAATGCTCTGATTTTATCACAGCATCTCATAATCCCTAAGCCTCTGTAGTGTCAAGGAAAGCTGATTTATTACGCTCAGTTATAAACTAATATTGCTAAGTAACTATATTGAACTAATAATGTGTAAAATTAATCATTATTAAATGATCTGACTGTAGAACCGTAGGTCTACCTTCCGTTTATTTTTATTATAACAATCAACCTTTTCTATATAAACGTCTTCGTAACCACATCACAGCATACCAACTATGTATTTATAATCCACCGACTCTTTCAGTAGGAACGCTACGTAGCTGGTGAAAAAACGTATCCCCACTAATATTTGTAACACAAAACGCAACGCTTTTGGGCAGTTTGGTTATGGCTAAAGCACGTTCCATACTAAAACATTCGTAAGCAACGATGTGTGATGTCTCACCTGATGTTTTACAACTGAAACGTCTCCCCTCGGTTCACCCAACAAAAACCTACGCTATTTTCATTTCCCACTCACCTCAATCACTTCAGTTCCCTCTTCCTGAAGGAGAACTCAGAAAGGAAACAAAGGGAATGAGACTAGAAGGGGGGGGGAAACTCCACGAGGAGGGAGGAAACGATGAACAGGGAACCGGGAACAAGGGGATAAGTCCTCTATAGGAAGAGGGACGTGAGGGTGCAGAAACTCGACGTTGTTCTACTGGAAAAGCCGAGAGAGGGTAGCGAGATATGTGACTTTGTTTACCAGGGAAGCTGTTCCCTACGGCTCACCTTTTTTTCTGACTCCTGACCGTCGTTCTGTCATCGAGGAATCTCATTCGGACTGGTCGACCCCGAGAGCGAGATTTTCAGTTTTCCCAACACCCTGAAGCTTCCATAGGTCATTGAAAAGTTTTAAATGATCTTGAAAAATTCCATAGCGGCAAAGAGTAAATCCAGAAGTAGCGTGAAACGTCATAATTGGTCAATTAAAAACGAAAAAATGATGATATAATTTACGTTCGCGCAAACGCACAATGAACTGATAAGTTGGAACAATAAAATATGTACGGGACCATCTATACAAGCTAACCCTCATATTCACAGACCTTTTTGTCATAATCGGATGAAACCTGTGGAAATTAAGGTCGTTACCAGCATATCACATTGGCGGATACGTAGAAGCTATTAATGACACAATCATGTTAAAATTGATATTGGGTTATCGAATCGTCTTCTCCCAACTATCATCCAAACTTAAACGAAATTGAATGAGTAGGGTGTGAAAAAAAGAGCATAATGGAATATACATTTGCGCATGCGTAGAGTGAAGTATTGATTCGGCAACACTGAAACTGATAGGAAATCATCTACATCCTAGCCCGCCCATTCCCTGAAAATTTCATCCTAATCAGATGAAAACTGTGGAAAATAAGTTTGTTAGAAGGATTTCTCAGTGGCGCATGCGCAGTAACTATTAATGATACAATATTTGAAATTGATAAGAGATGCTAAAATCGTAGTTTGCCAACTATCAACCAAATTTGAGCGAGATCGGACGAGCAGGGCGAAAGAAAATGATGCTTGATAGACTTTACGTTTGCGCTTGTGCAGAGTGATGTATTAAGTCAAGAACGATGAAACTGATAGGAGACTGTCTGCACCATATCCGGCTTATTCTCTGAAAATTTCATCCAAATTGGATGAAAACTGTGGAAAATAAGCTTGTTACAAGGATTTGCGGACACACGACAGACACAGACACACAGACAGACAGACACGGAACCAAAGTTATAGATAACGGTCTATAACGTAAAATGCGAGTAGAAATTTTGATTTTGGGGATCAAAAAATGTTTGTTTTCTTCCGAAAGTGAAAACAATGCTTCCGCTACCTGTAGCTAGCCTCGGAAGCAAAATAAGTATACCAAGGTGGATGTATCGCATCCTTGTATCAGCAACATGACCCGTAAATGAATGTATCGACCATTGAAATGTTTTAAATTGTTTCAAATTCCGAGAAAGTCATCAAAATCGGATGAAAACTGTGGAAATTGAGCTCGGCAAAAGGATTACACATTCGAGCATGACCGCAGCACCTACTGATTATACAATCGTGTTCAAATTTATATGAGATGCTCAAATTGTCTTCTCCCTACTATTGCTTCCGAGACTGCAAGGCAGCGGAAGCTTTGTTTTCACTTTCGAAATGAAAAAATTTTTTTTGCTCCAAAATCAAAATTTCCACTCGCATTTTGCGTTTCAGAGCCTCCTGTACAAATTTGGTTCCGTGTCTGTCTGTCTGTCTGTCTGTCCGTCCACATTTCCTTGTAACAGCCATAACTCCCACAATATTGATCCAATTTTGACCGAATTTTCAGGGATCGTGCGGGTTAAGCTCTAGATGGTCCCCTATCAACTTCATCATGATTGAATCAACGGTAGCTTCTGCGCAGGCGGTAACGTGAATTCCTTGTGACGGTCATAACTCGGTCAATGTTGTACGGATTTCAGTCAGATTTTCAGGGATGATGTGGGTAAGGTCCCTTGAGGTTCCATAAGACAATCATCATAATTGCATCAGCGGTACGCTCTGCGCATGCGTGAACGAAATATTTTTGTTACGGTCCTTGCAACAGCCGTAATTTCCACAATTTTGATGCGATTTTCTTCAAATTTTTAGGGATCGTGCGGGTATAGCTCTACATGGTCCCCTATCAGTTCCGTCACGATCGAATCAACGGTAGCTTCTGCGCAGGCGCAAAATGATTTTCTTGTTTCGGTCATAACTCAGGCAATTGTGAACGGATTTCGGTCAGATTTTCAGGGATGATGCGGGCAAGGTTTCTTGAAGTCCCATATCACATTCTCCGCGATCATCAGCAGCGGCGCACTAGGCGCATGCGCGAAAGTGATGTTTTTGTTACGGTCACAGCTTAGTTATGAGGAACATGCGGACTACATCCTGGATGGTCCCATATTAAAATCAAAATTTTCCTTATTAGCTTCCAATTCAGCTTCCAATTTCCCACCTTATTAATTCCCTGATGCCAGAACCGGTCGTTTCTAGTTTTCTGGAATTTATTGGTGACGTACTGTGAAGGTCACGAGGAAGCTCATGTGCCATTTCCTTGGCAGTGTATTTTCATTAGCTAATTGTTCATCTACTCAGTCGCGTTATTTATTTTTAATCCGCTTTAGGGACTATACAATGATCATCACTCTACTCCTCATTGTCGTTTTCGAGTCTATCTATAGGGAGGAAAAAAATTGTTAGTCTCCAAAATCAAAATTTCCACTCGTATTTTACGGTTCACACTATTCTGAACAACCTTGGTTCCGTATCTGTCTGCCTTTGTGTGTGTGTGTGTGTACCGCCTTTGAGGGGAGTTTTGTATTAAAAAAAAAGGTGTGTGTGTGTGCGTGTGTCCACAAAACCTTGTAACGAGCTAATATTCCACAGCTTTCAACCCGATTTGAATGAAATTCTTACGGCGTATACGGTCCGCTATCAGTATCATCGTTCCTGACTCAATACTTCACTCTGCGTAAATTCTACCAGGCACGTTTTCCACGCCCTAGTCATCCAATATCGCTTAAATTCGTACAATAGTTAAAGGATGACGATTTGATCATCCCATATCAATTTGAACATGGTCGCATCATTTATAGCAACTGTGCATGCGTCAATGTGAGATCCATGTAACGACCTTAATTTCCACAGTTCATCCGATTTTGGTGAAATATTCAGGGAATGCGTAGGTTACGTTGTAGATGGTCCCCTATCAGTTTCATTGTTGACAAATCAATACTTCACTCTGCGCATGCGCAAGCGTATATTCCATTATGCTCTATTTGTTCACACCCTAGTCGTTCGATTTCGCTTAAATTTAGATGATAGTTTGGAGAAATATGACTCCCCTTAAACTTATGACGGAGGGCAATCTATCTATACTATTAATAAGAATGAAACTCCGTTTGTCTGTTTGTCGTGTCTATGCACGGCCAAACGGCTGAGTGGGGGGAGTCTACGAGTGGGGGGATCTTCTTGGGATTTTCCGAAAGGGGGAGCGAGCGAATTTAAAATTTTATAATCCCACCCGAACCATGGGCCGTAGGGCGGGAGGAGGGTCGAAGTAAGAATTAATGTGCGCTTTTTGGACTTCCCCGCTTCCCCTACCCCTCTAAACGGGCGTTGAAAATTCTGGAAAAAACCGGTTTTGTAGGTTTTTGAACGAGAAAGACGACGGCGCAATCGGATCGCGAAAAAAGTATCGGGAAATGCGTCAAAAAAATGCGAGAGTACGGACCCGTTTTCTCAAAAAGTCCGACGAAAAACCACGTTTTTTCCCATTAAAATATACCCCGTAAAGGTACGTTTTTCGGAACGATTTTTGCGGGCGAAATACAGCTTTGGGTCCGCCGAATCTGAATCCGAAATCGGATATCGAAAAAAATGACGAGAACTCGGTCAAACTGCGAGCGGAAGCGAGGGGAAGCGTTTAACATCAGAAATTAATCGACCACGGGCCGCTGTTACACAACGTTGCTTACCTGAAAGGGACGCGATGACTCACAGGGGACTCACTACGCACTTGACTCATTTCAACGGAATTTCATACGGGTATTTCCCAACACCTATGCAGCAATACCTCGCGAGCGAAGCGAGCAACATTCCCTAATAAACTTTTCGTGGTTCCACGTAGTTTTATAAGTATAAATTTGTTTGTAAGAATTTCCAACAGAAAAAAACGTCTGCCAAGTTGGGTGGGCAGTATAACTTCCTCAAGCGAGCAGCATCCCCTACAGAAGTTAAACCTACCCTTAGGGATCTACCGTTTGCGAGTGAAGCGAGCATCATTCCCTACACGCCATACTTTGCGAGCGAAGCGAGCAACATTTCCTACATGCCACAATTTGCGAGCGAAGCGAGCAACATTCCCTACATGCCAGAGTTTGCGAGCGAAGCGAGCAACATCCCCAAATAAACTTTTTTGTGGTTCCACGTAGTTTTATAAGATTTAATTTGTTTGTAAGAATTTCCAAAAGAAAAAAACGTCTGCCAAGTTGGGTGGGCAGTATAACTTCCTCAAGCGAGCGAAGCGAGCAGCATCCCCTACTGAAGTTAAACCTACCCTTAGAGACCTACCGTTTGCGAGCGAAGCGAGCAACATCCCCTACATGTTGGGTGGGCAGTATAACTTCCTCAAGTGAGCGAAGCGAGCAGCATCCCCTACAGAAGTTAAACCTACCCTTAGGGATCTACCGTTTGCGAGCGAAGCGAGGATCATTCCCTACATGTTGGGTGGGCAGTATAACTTCCTCAAGCGAGCGAAGCGAGCAGCATCCCCTACAGAAGTTAAACCTACCCTTAGAGATCTACCGTTTGCGAGCAAAGCAAGCAACATCCCCTACATGTTTCAATTGCGAGCTAAGCGAGCAACATTCCCTACACACCACACTTTGCGAGCGAAGCGAGCAACATTCTCTACATGCCACACTTTGCGAGCGAAGCGAGCAATTTAATGGGGGGTCCGGGGGGCTTGCCCCCCGGCTGGACGTGGAGGCGAGCGTAGCGAGCCGGAGTGGCTAGTATTAAATAAATATGGAGTTGGCATTTCAGCCTTTCGCGTATTGGAGAGTTTTTGTATTTCTCGTAGGTATTGGTATTTCTCGTGAACACGAAAAAATGCTGTTAGAGCGAGCACAATGAATGCTAACCTTTTTGCATCGATTTCTCGTAGCACTTTTGTACGCCCGAAAGAATGAGAACTCTTATAGAGACGTTAATGTGACTCTTGTAGTGAAACACTGCTCAAAACTCAATTGTCACAGTAGAAAATTTCCAAAATATAACATGAATTAAGAAACAACGACCACTTACCTCTACATCATATAAAAACGATTCAGCCGTAAAGAACACGAATATTTAAAACATGTAAAATGAAGCTTGAAACGAAATCTTGAGAATGAAAAAGCCGATATCTTCGATAAAACGTCGAAAGCCATAACAAAATGCCGCTAATGGCACTTCTGGTTGAGGTGCGGGGAAAAACACGAAAGAAAGACAAATACAAAGGTTAAACCAACAACAAAAGACAGCACAGGGAATAGTCAGGCGATTTTGTCGGGTGTATGTTGCGTCCTTGCCAACTCCATGATAGTTGCTAAGTTATTCTAGAGTGTTATCCTAGAGAAAGTTCAAGTCGTCAAGTTGTAGTCTCGTAATATTATGATCCCAAAAAAGCTGGGCACCGGTAAAGCTGACTCTTCCCGTTACGAAAACCTCTTCTCGTTTTGGAAAGGCCATTTTCGTATACGAGAAAATGAATACGAGAAGTGCAAAAACTTTCTATTATGTAGGTTTCGCGCGAAGAGAACGACGGAAATAACAAAAATACACTAATAAGCGAACGCTTCTTGACAAAATCGGTGTACTTGGCACCCGGCCGCGCTGTTCCACATCCCCAGCACCCTAATGCCCTTTCGCTCCTCCATCACCAGGTTGTTTGCGGGGGTTGGAAAGTCACCTTTCAAAACTTCATTATTTGCTGCCGGGTCGAGGAGGACCCGCCAGAGCCGCTGGCACGTTCCAACCTTTCGAATTACGTCGGAAAATGTTTTTCTTCTTCTTGTTTGTGTGAAAAAGCGCCGTCGGGACGGAGTAAGTCGCCGCTTTCTTTTCTGCTGCGATGGAAACTTGAAAACATCGAGGGCCGTCAAAACAAGCGACGGACCTGCGAGTTTGAACGAGGGCAATCTTTTACTTTCTCAACTCTCCAGAAGGTCACTGAAATGTTTGACGTCAATCTGAGAGATGTTTCCAAAACCCCCTCAAAACGAGGGTTCGCATTCAAATTAATTGCATTCAAAAGTTCAATGCGGCATGATCATACGATAGAATTTTCGTAAATTATCGTATATTATAGCAATATATTGTTTTAAAAATCTAGCTCTTTGAGTGTCAACATGTTTTTCAAAAATCAATTTTATGGCAATAATTCGTTCCAAATAACATTCTGCAATTCAAAAGAAGATTTTTCGGGTTTTAGCTTTTGACAAATCATCGTAAAAAATGAAAAACTCCGAAAAACCTCCCTTTATGGGGTATATTTTAATGAGAGAAAACGAAGTTGTTCGTCAAGAAAACGAATCCGTACTCTCATTTTTTTTACGCATTTCTCGATACTTTTTTCGCAATCCAATCGCACCGTCGTCTTTCTCGTAAAAAAACCTACGAAACCGGTATTTTTCTGGAATTTTCGACAGCCGTTTAGAGGGGTAGGGGAAACGGGGAAGTCGAAAAGAACGGGAAAAAGCGCGCGACAAACGTCAAAATTTAGGTAAAAAATGGAATTTTAAGGTAGAAAGAGTGAGGAAAAACGAATAAAACATTGCCTACCGTCTGACCGGAAGATTTCCGGTCACGGTAAAACAAAAACCCCGTTTGAATCCCTTTGTTCGGACGTAAAAGCGACACAGACAGACAGACAGACTCACTCACAGACAGAGTTTCATTCTTATAAATAATAGAGATATGGGGTTTAATAATTATAGACCAATGATCTGCGTAGAAGGGATATCTAACACAGAAATAATAAACCATTGTGTAATAATTTGCTTTGTTTTAATATTATACAAGAGAACCTATTTCTTCTTCTTGTTTGAGTGAAAAAGCGCCGTCGGGACGGAGTAAGTCGCCGCTTTCTTTTCTGCTGCGATGGAAACTTGAAAACATCGAGGGCCGTCAAAACAAGCGACGGACCTGCGAGTTTGAACGAGGGCGATCTTTTACTTTCTCAACTCTTCAAAAGGTCAGGGAAATGTTTGACGTCGATCTTAGAGATGTTTCCAAAACTCCCTCAAAACGAGGGTTCGCATTCAAATTAATTGCATTCAAAAGTTCCAGTCATGCGGCATGATATACTGACGGGATGATATTATACTGAATCGAATCCTAGAGTTTGACGCTTTAATGTTTGTGTGTGTGTGTGTGTGTGTGTGTGTGTGTGTGTGCGTGTGCGTGTCATTTCAGCCGGTAACTTTCCTTAGGATTGCGACAATACTCCCGTTATTACGCCAAATAATCAAGATTTCCATATGAAACGATGAGTTCGTTGGCCTGCACTTGTTGAGCATATTAAATTGGCCAAATTTGAAAATAATGTACTAAAAAATAACTTAAAATACTCTTCAAAACCTTCAAAAATATAACCTTCAAAAATTGTTAAATTTATTATTTTTAGCTGATATTCAGACAAAAAAAAATTATCAACGATTAACTAAGACTTTAAACTGCAAATCTAAAAATCCTTACTCGGTTTTAATCGCAGAATTTTATTTAGTACAAGTTTTTGCCCGTAAAATTGGTTTTTATCCATATCTTGGTTCACAAATTGCTCAAATTTCGATACAATCTAACGTATTATTAAAATTGAAAATTCGTCAAACGATCATGCTGCATGACTGGAACTTTGTTAATATCATAGGAATTTCCTTGCAGTCTCCCTCATCATCTTTCATGTTAGTGATTTCATATGTGATGAGTGATTTCCCCTCTTAGCAGCATGAAATGCCCCACTGGTCAAATGGGAGTTTTGCTGGGTCAAACCAATGTGTTTCACTAAAGTAGAAGGTTCGTTTTGGACCAGGATGGTTTTACCGCACGGCTGATTCTATTAATATGTTCTTTAATATTTGAACTGAGGGATACCTGAAACTCATACCTGAAAATACAAGATATACAATTGATATTTCAATAGTTTTTCCAATTATTTTGCATTTAAACTCAAAAGCCCTATAAAGACAAGCTACTGTGTTGATACATTCATTATTTGGGAATGAATCCCACTTTACGGAAGTCTCTTCTTCTCTTCGAGTCAATCTTTTTTTTTAATTTCATTCCGACCGAAGTCGAATTTCTTTTCGTTTCAAGGAAGAAAGCCCTCTTTAGCGGTCAAAACGAAACCACATGATGTGGAAAGGAGCGATTCTCTGGAAAAAACTAAATTCGAATGTGGAAGCACTTATGACAAAGATTAAGTCATTTGATGAAAAGTTTCAACCTCCCCATTAAACCTGTCAACCAAAAGACTCCTATATTTGGTACTTATTCGCCCGATATGGCTATACGCATGTTCTCTGTGGGGACTTGCAAGCAACACCCAAATCAAAAGGATTCAGGTCCAGCAGAACTCTGATCGCTAATGCACCATGGTACGTGAGAAACGCCACCCTCCACCATTACCTAGCTATCCCAGAAGTCAAAGAAGTCGTCAAAGAAACATCCATACAACTCCATTCCAACATACATCCCCACCCCAACCCCGCCCTAGCCGCTTATTGGACCTCCATGGAACGCCGACGGCAAGAAACCAGACGTCTTAAACGAAAAAGAACAATAGACACTCTCCCCAATCTAAGTGATGATTAAAGCCAGTTAAGTCCACTCATGAATCAACCGGAAGGACTGTTGTTGAACAGCGTCCTTCACACACGTTCCACGCACGCTCCATGTCACTATGGAAGTGCAGTTTTTGTTATTTGCATTAGCATAATAAGGAGTACCATTGTACTAAAAGTTTACTGGAAAAAAAAAAAAAAAAAAAAAAAAAAGTTTCAAATAATTGAAAATTCCATGACTTTTTAAAATCCATTCTATGAGGATATGAAGAAGGCATTGGCTGACCATAAGAAGGACATAAATGAGCTGCAAAAAACGAATTTCAAATTGATGCAGGAGAACATGGAATTAAAATAAGGCAAGGTTGCTCTATCTAGGAGGATTAATGAGCTAGAGCAGACCAATTTAGCAAGTACTATTGAAATTAAAGGATTTCCGCCGACTAATAATGAAAATTTAATGACCATTGTGTCAAAGCTCTCTGATAAAATTGGTATTAAAATTGATGAGGGTGATATTGTGTCTGTTCTCAGAGTGATACTTCCTGTTAATCATCATCTCAGCGAGCATGTGGGGGTTTGATAATAGTCAAATTCAGCAGCGTGGAGATAAAAAATGGTTGGATTGAGAAAATGCGAGCCTTCAAGAAGCCCTGTATACTGCTACTAGCTACTGTGTTGGTACATTCATTCTTTGGGAATGAATCCCACTTTACGGAAGTCTCTTCTTTTCTTCAAGTCAATCTTTTTTATTTCATTCCGACCGGAGTCGAATTTCTTTTCGTTTCAAGGAAGAAAGCCCTCTTTAGCGGTCAAAACGAAACCCCATTATCGTTTTCGAGTGCTCCAAGACAAATATTTGAGTGCGTCGGCTGCTCAAGTGGATGAGAGCGCCTTGGAGGAAGCAAAAAGTAAGAGTTTTTCCTTTTGGAAAAGCCAACAGGGTAGAAAGCGGGTAGCGGCGGAGAAGTGCGTTAGCTGAAAAAGGAAGGATTTTCAATCGGCAAAGAAAATACAAAGAAGAGCTGGCTTCAAATTGAAGGAAAAAAAAGGAAAGGAAAGATTCGTATTATTGAGAAAGAAACCCCTCAACTCGCAGTAAACCGGAAAAGGGATGGAAAGTCTTGCTACTGGGAAGATGTAGGAGCTAATGTAATGAAGTTTTTGATACGAGGATGTCTTCTGTCTGCTTGGGTGGTTCCGTACAGGCAGGTCTTGGTAGGTTCTGTGAATGATAGGACTGTATTACTTGGTAAGATTTAACTCTTTCACCCTCAGTGGGACAATATGTCCCAGCAGACACTTACTGTGGTATGCCAGAACGACCCTCAAAGTTGGACGGATGTTTGAGTAAGGGAGCTCCCTTACTTTTTAGAGGGTGGTTTGAGGGAGGCCCTTGAAAAAAAAAAAAAAAAAAAGTTAGTGCATGTACCACCCTTACAGTTGGATGGTGGTTTGTTTTGAGGTTGGATTGAGGGGCTGTTAGATTCATATCTCTGCCTATCCAACTTTCCATGTGTGGCGGGTAGGAAATGTAAAGAAGATGTATGTTATTTAGCCTTATTTCTCAACTTTCTACCTACATCTATCATTGTCGTATAGACTGAGGCAGAAATAGAAATCCACCACTACCATCTCATTGTACTGCTCTTCAACAAAGTCTGCGTTCGACTTTTGTTCATTTTGCTGTGCTTATATGGGCTGCCTGTGCTGAAAGCCCAGGGACAAAATTTCCAAAGGAAATACCTATAGGTATTTTTTATTGTGTAATATGTTATGTTAATTACATTCTCAAAAGTTCCATCTCAATATGAACACGACAATAGGGCCAATTGTAATGGCCCGTTAATAAAATGTTTCTGTGACATGTGTGCGTTTCTGTGTGTACGGCCTAAATAAGGGTCAGCTATATTTAATTTACTAAGTGAGAAGTGTATGGATTATTATTATGTGCGTTTCTACGCTCGTAATGAAAAAAGAAATTATTGGAAACAAGGAATCAGATGCTGTTTCAAATCAAATTTATATATTTTTTAACCTTTTGGCCATTTTTAATTTCCAATCAGTGTGGGAAGATTAAATGTATTGTACTTTTCACAAGCATCTCAAGTGAAAATAGAGACGGAGTAGGAATACATTACAGCCTCTGATCAAATATGTATTTCTTCACCTTTTAGCCATTTATTATTTTTCAAACAGAAACGGAAGGTGGAAAAGTATTGTAAATTTTAAAGGAAGCTCAGATAGAAATTGGGTCGGATTAGGAACAATGAATCCATTCAGCCTCGAATCAAATGTAAGTAGGTATATATATATTTCTCAATCTTTCGACATTATTACATTCCAAACAAGGTGGAAACGTGAAATTAAGGTCGGATTACAACAAGGAAAGACCCTCGAGGGACCTCGGTACCACCCTCACTTTTGGAGGGTAACCTTTAAAATCTCAATACGTGATTGGTGGAAATTCGGAGGGGCCCCTTAAACTGTGTCTTATCATTGAACGGTGGTTTAAGGGTCGTTAGAGGAGCGACCCTCCAGAGTAAGGGTGTCCCTCCAACTTTTGAAATAAGGGTCGTCTTTTCATTAGGAATTTTTACTGGAGGGATGCCCTCAAACGTTCAAAGGCCCTCAATCGTCCCTCAAACTTTGAGGGTCGTTCTCGCCGACCACCCTTAAAATTGTCTATTGGTAAAAATAATTGAGGGGACAACTGGATCCCGATGGTAGGGGTGGATCTAAGGAAGAGAATGGTTACACTTTCAGCCGCTAGAGTTCACCAAGGGCTGAGGAAAAGAATGGATCGCCATATAAATCAGTGTTATCTCGTCTGTGGTTCCCAGCTGATCTCAGTCACTGTAGGCCAGTGCAAAGGTCAATAGGGAGCTGCAGTGTTTGATAAGTAAGTTTATGAATATCTTTACTTGAGAAAATATAATTTTTTTTATTTCCATTACTTCCTGTGCTGAAAAGTAATGGATAAAAATATTGAACATGGATGAAAATATTGAACATTGAGCTCCGAGAAACCATTTTTATCAAAAGTTTGAGGGTTAACGAATAACATCAGCATTTTTAGGGAATGAAATACAAAAATCTTATTCTAAATTTTCCAAAATTCGTCTTCCAATCGAAATACACTGTTGAATTCTTGAAGCAAATTCTTCTCTTTTGTTGCTAATTGTTGCAGGAGAAATAGCTGCAAAATAAGACACGGTCGTCCTTCATACCCTAACATTATTGATTTTAAATTCGTTTGAACAATAAACCTTAAGTGAAAATGGTTTTTCGGAACTCTGAGTGAAATATATTTAAAAAAAAAGAAGTAGGAAATAGTCATCTTGCCTACGGCCAACGCCAGGCGTGCGTAGAACCTAGTGCGCAGATACTCCAGAATGTTCCAGGCCTTTCTGATATTTGAAGGGTAACAAGAAGGTCTCTCTCGCTGACACGAATTTATATAGTAATATTTAAAATTTGAATAAATAGATAACAATGGGAAAAACTCGGCGCGTCGCGCCTCGCGCGAGTTCTACTTAGAGCTTTCGGCCAAAATTACAAAACATGAATATGCTTTAGCCTAGAACATCAAGCATTTGCATTATTGAATTTTCTCGTCTTATTATTATGAGTGTGTATTATACCATGTCGCTAGTGGACATCACTCCCTAGCAATGGATGTTTATCTACTTTCGTTCCAATCTAATATAACGTTTTTCGGTAGTTAGGTCACGGCTAAAGCAAATTCATGCTAAAAAAAACTTCGCTTCTTCATGGTTCATCAGCCAGCGTTCTGAGAACGGAATGTGATTGATTCACCACCGTGGTCAGCGCTAAAAAATTATTAAAAGATCACTATCCAAAATATGGAGAGAAAAAATAAATGGGGCCCGAAGGAAGCGAAGCTTTATATCATAAAGCGTAGAATAGAATTATGAGTATTTTCATACTCATAAACAATCTCTTCTAATTGGAATTAATTTAATATAATACATACAAGTTCTCACATACAATATATAACATACAAGTACCAAATCATTTACAAAGTTTAATTATCTGCCTCTTTATCCAGATCAGAAGTACATTCAGTAATTTCTACACGATTATTCGCATTGTTATATTCTATGAAAGAATTGCGCGTCGTAGAGTAGAGAAAGCAAGACCGGGGAGGCCTCGGGTGGAATCGGGATCTTTCGGGACAGTTCGGATTATGACTGACGCTCGGGCCATGACGGTTTTCACGGGGAGAATCCCCGAGCGGTGACCGTTCATAGCAGGTGATGGGGGGCATCAGTATAAAAAATTTGCTTCAAAATTCAAGACTTTTGATGTGGAAAAAAAGGTAGGGGGCTTACTTTTGGGACACTCTGTATAGACCTGAGCAGAAGAGCTGTCCTACTCCAGAGATATTAGACCTTTGTGCGGTAATTTGCAGTGGTTTTGGATTGGAAAATTTAAACAATTGTTTGCATTTTTTCATACCCTGGAGCCTTATTTTTCAATTTTTTGTTACGTTTCTTCGTATACTCGTAACTATTACTAGCAGAAAACTCACCGAAATGCTGTACTTTGGGCCAGATTCTCAACTACTACCACCATTCTGGAACAAAAAAGAACAAAATGAAAATGATAAAATCAATCAGCAATCTAAATATTACGAAGAAAATTCCAAGGTATAGTTTTGACATTTTATGTCTTTACTATGGCACATAACTCAAAAAGTGTGACGAAGAAAGCGTTAAGAAAATTTTCTAATGATTTTCACGCACAACCGATTCGTTGCTACGGAACTTCAACTTCGCCAGTTATCATCGTACAAAAATCGTTCACCACTCGTTGGATAGCTCTCGATTTACCTAACCATATTATGTTAACCACTGCGGAGTGCGTGGCCGACAAGCTGCGGTATGAGCATGAATGTTTAAATAATTGTTTACACACAGGTGATCATTCTCAATAATTTATATTGTGAACACGATTGCAAGCTTTATATAAGTAAAGACATAATTTTAAGACAAAACAAATCACGTGCGGGAGGGGGCGCAAAGACGTAAAATGTCCCTCGTGGTTGCGTACTTGTACGAAAGTACCCACCGTTTGTGTTTTGATACATTGGAAAATATCGTGTACGTTCACAAACAGTAGACACTAGTGTGCCAGTAGTAGACAAGGAAACACACCAGTAGTTGACACTTCATTAAATTAATATATTTTGGTATAAATTAGGTATTTCTAATCAAATGTGCACCCATATTCGCGGTTTTGACAAAGGAACTTAGATTTAAAAAAGTACAAAACTTCAAAAATGCTAAACAATTTATTATTTGTAGGAACTTAAATTAGATAGGTAAAAAGAATACAGAACGGTTTTAGTCTTTTTCTTTTGATTTTCACGTACAACCAAGCCGTTGCTGGGGGAATGAAACTTCTTTATTTTTCACCGGACAAAAATCGTTCTCCACTCGTTGGAAAGCTTTCGATTTATCACGCATTTCTTTCGTACTTGTTCTTCTAGTCATGTCGTAGTTTTATATTTATTTATGTTATAAATGGATGTAGTAAATTTAATGTAATTTCAAGGAGTAGAAGACTATTATTATAACAAGGACCCGAAATTGATTAGCAAGCTTTGAAGAAACGCCAAAAGAGTAGACGGGTAAACGTGAACGGGGGGGGGGGGGCATCTGACAGACGCTGTGGGTGTATAGACTACATGGATTATTGAGAAAAAAAGTATACACCATCTATGCTATTCACTCTTTAAGGTTGGAACAAAACCAACATTTATATGTGCTTGTATCTAAAGAGAAAGAGCATGAGTAATGGAGAAAAAAGCAAAAGTAAAACCAAACCCAATATAACAGTAATTTATATAGACTAGAGTGATTAAAAAATTATAACAACAGGTGGTCATTAGTGTGATCAATTTCGTGTAGTGCTGAAGAGGGTCCGTGCTAACGGCCCGAAACCGGTTCACAATAAAGACGCTCCCTTACAGGAAAAGGAAGTATTGAAGTGCTTTAGGATGGAATGCATAGTCCTCACTAAGTTGAAAGGAAATGCTCAAGTGAAGCTTTGAGTCGTTAGTGGCTACTTAAGCTATTCATGATCAGTGACTAAGGAGTTGCTCAAGCAAGTGCTCTAGCATTCAGTTAATCATTTCCTTTGTGGGATTCTATAACAGGAAACCAAGCAAATGCTCAAGTTTTTTTCCTCAAATGAGACGAAAAACCAAGTTAGGGCAAACGCTATCTTGAGCATTTGCTTAGTGAGAATCCATGAGTTCATCCTTCCAAAAGTGTTTTTGTATCGGGAGCATATAGTAGTTTTCGTAATAGTTAAGGATCTCGAGCAAATTTTTGAAATTCACAAGTGGGACGATGAGTTCGATATTCAAGAACATATTATGAGGTGATGAGATGATCGACTCTGTCACGGTTTATCGTGTGCACGATGTTTAGGTAACTACTGTTGTGTGTACTGACAGAAGTGATTATTTTTTAGCAACTTTGGTTATATAGGGAAAGAGGGGTTGATCAGATCAACAAATAGACGAAAATTGCAATCAATATTTCTTTAGGTACCAACCTAAGGAATCTTATATTAACCTCATCCTAATCTCCTCATCCCACCCATCTGCAGGGACACAACCGCAGATTTTTCCATATTTAGTAATATAACTTAACAATATGTTTTTGTTAAATCCTTATTTTGATATATTAATTAGACACAACTAATATCTATCAAGCAGACATCATTTCGTAGTTCATCGTTGAAATCAAAACCATTTAGCGATTCTTTATACTAATACTTAGCGGCCGAAACACATTTTCTCACCTAGTCGTTTTAATCACTGGATATTGCACATGCAAGGCCTCGGTGAAGTTGATATAAATTCCCACTGTCTCGGTTTTGTTGTTTCCCACTTGTTAGGTCGTTTTCGTTCACATTATGCAAATCTCGAACGATTAATTTTACCGGCTTTGACGCCGGTGACAACGAACACAAATTTGTCGAGTAGGGGAGGCGCCTTGAGGGCCGCGGAAAATGCGGCTAATGACGACAGTAAAATGTAAATTAGAAGTTCCGTGTAAAGGGAGGAAGGGGGGGGGATCTAGGGGAAAAGAGGGGAAGTTAAACTGAGTTTTGTAAGGGGAGTGCGTGACTGCTGGATGAATAAAGGGAAAAGTTTCTCATCCAGATAACCAGCGAAATGCAGTTTAACCTCCCACCTCCCGCTCACCCGATGGTAAGGCCGGCTAGGAGCGGCCTGAGAGACCCAACTCTCTCCACACTTTGTGACCTTACTTAATTATTGTCCTCAGTTATTTTAAATAATTAATCTCAATGATCTATAAATCAAAGCTTTTTTAACATTTTTTACATTTTACATGTCGTTTACGAAGGGATGAAATCGCCTGACATTTTGCTTCAACACTACCGAATGTAGGGAAACTTTGTTGTGTACGTGATTGAAGTAAAAAAAAAATGTTCGTTCTCAAAAATCAAAATTTCTACTTGCTTTTTGCGTTTCTGAGCATGTTGACAATTTCGGTTCCGTGTCTGTCTGTCGATCTGTCTCTTTCTGTATGTCTGTCTGTCGGTCTATGTTAAATCCTTGTCACGCTCTAAACTATACCAAGTTCCATTCCGATTCCAATGAAATTTTCAGGGATTGTGCAGGTTTGATCCTAGACGGCCCCCTATAATTTTCAATGCCGTCGAATCAATAGAAGCTTGTGCGCATTCGCAAAAGTTAATTCCTTATAACGTTGATTAGCTCATCATCTGTTGGTCCGATTTCATTCAAACTCGGTGTAGGTAATTGAGTAGGTATGTACCTATATGCATATATTAAAAAACGCCCTATAATTTATATTGCTATTGGTACAGTAATAACCATTTCGCATGAGCAAAACAGATATCGATTGTCAAGCAAAACTTCGAGTCTAATGGAACGATTTTGATGAAGTTTTCAGGGATTGTACGGGATAGCTTTTAGATGGTACCCTACAACTTTCATTGCCTTCACAGAAATATAAGTCTGTGCGAATTTATTAAAAAGTCGATTTCTTATTATCTATTGGTCCGATTTCGTTCAAACTCGGAGAGTAGATGGGTAGGTATGTGTTCCAGGGGAATTCCCTTTGAATCGCGATTGGTGGCCTAATAGCAGATAGCGCATACGAGACTAATGGACCGATATTTATGATTTTTTTAAGGATTGTGCTGTTTAACTCCTATACGATCTCCAATAAATTTCATTGCCGTTGGGATGGTAGAAGCCTGTGCGCATGCGCAAAAGTTAATTTATTATAACGTTGACTTATCAATAATTTTTACTTGTTCTTTGTTCTTCAACTGATTCTATACGTCCATATAAAAATATATGAAGAAGCTATACTGCCCACATAACTTGGCAGACGTTTTTTAGTTTTCATCGATTTTTCAACAAAATTACACTAAAGTAATTTTTTCTTCATGGTTCTGTACAAAAAACGTTTAATTCCTAGTTCATTAGTAATCAACTTATTTTGACTAAAATTCTTGAAATTTCTGAGCTTGGCGTCTGACGGCATGCCAAAATTTTTGGCATCAAGTAAATCAGTAACTTCATAAAAATAAAATGTTAATTAGGTATGTACAATATTTAATAAGGTAATAAGGTTTCATTCGACACACGGTGAAGTCATGGGGAACTAGTAGGACGAGTGGAGTCAAAACCACCCTATTCCAACGCATTACCTCCCCGTTCAAGTACTTTCACACCCCTATCCTGCACTTTATCAGCCCTCTCCATCACATTCCCTCTCCTCTCCTGTACTTTCACACCCCTCTCCTGCACTTTCCCCACCCCTTTCCTGCACTTTCTCAGCCCTCTCCATCACTTTCCCTCCCCTCTCCCGAACTTTCACACCCCTCCCCACAACTTTCCCCGCCCATTTCTTGCACTTTCACACCCCTCTCGAGCACTTTCCCTCCCCTTCTCCAACACTCACTCATATTTTTCCACCGCTCTCAACCGCAACTCCTCTCAATCACCCTCGGAACCAGAGCCGGCCCTTAGCGGGATTAATTGCGCCAGCAGCGGCAGTCAACTACACGAACACGAGTGCTCTTGTGTGATACAGGCCAACGGAACAAAGGACCCGGAAATCACAGCAACGGCATTTTTCAGCCTTTAGGTTCATTATTTGATGATAACGAACCCCCCAAGTTTCCAATCATTAAGCGTTTATTTATTTACGTTTTGAGACAATTTCAATTAATTCGATAGGCAGGTACATAATAACAAAAGTACTAAGTCACGCAGCATGTACGAGTATAATAGAGCAAATTTTCAAAAAAAATTGTGAATAAAACAACCATGTGACGAGATTGCAAAGGAAATTTTAGGACACGCAGCCGAACTCAAAAATATTGTTCTATTTTATTTATTTATTTGAGTTTCTTATAGATAGGATCTACATAGGATCATAGATCCCCCCTAGCGTACAATCAGTGAAAATAACTAAAATCTAAAGGCCCGAGCAATAAGTAGTTGACGGCGGAGAATGGGACAGACAAATAGGAGCGTTTCGCGTCTTGAAGGATGTTAATATTTACATGAGCTAACAAAGATGGGCAATTCAAGCCATTAAGCTGAAAAATGTGACGTCAGTCACAATTCATCTGTACTCCAGAGTAGATACCCAGTACTCCAAGATTATCAGGAAAAAATTCAGATTTTCAGATTGTATGCCAAGCTTGTGACCCAAATATCTGAGGATATCTGTGATATAGATAGCTGTGATCCGGATATCTATATCGGAACAGTATAGAATCACGTGTTAGTTCTCACAGCAGATGCTTCTTCATTTCGTCTCCGAACCAGTTGTGCGGTGATGAAGGCGAAGTTCGTGTGCCGGACGTGACCTCCCGAAGATCCCTATTGGATTTTCTTCGGCCCCTCAGCGCGGCTCGAGGAAACGAATTCGGATGGGCAAACAGTTTGTCCAAGTAAAAGGTGGTATATTGGTTTCCAGCTGTGAAAGGACGATCCGCTAGTAGCACTTCCACTAGTGATGGGCGTTAAATAACGCAACCGCTTAAATAACCGGTTATCGGCCTAGAACGGATAGTTGAATAACTAGTTACCTGAAAACCTACGTTATTTGAAGAACTAATTCACTTTTTCACTTATTTCGCTTTCTCCGTGGCGCTACTTCTGGCAGGTATGGTTACGCATTATTCCAATGGCAGTTATTTCGCTCCACCTTTCGTGAAAGTTACTGTTCAGACGTTCAGTATTTTATTCCTTCAGATTATTTATTCGAGTTCGGTTATTATTATGTCAAAATGCGCGAAGCAGAGTCCGTTATGGTTTTCTTTCTTTCAGAAAACTAAAACTTTACTGATTTCCCCCGCAAAATGTTGAATCAGAACACTAAGTTATAGATCTAAGGCATCAATATTTCTTCAGTTGGTAGGTACATTACGGCAATTTAACGGTTCAACTTATATTATTTAGAAAAAATCAGATTCGGAACGTTTTTCTCACTTTCACAATGGAATTCAAACGGCAACCAAACAAACCAATATTTTCGAAAGGTGGAAACAGCGTGGTTCAACATGAAGAGCACTCTGTCGAATTTGAATATGATTCTAAAAAAAAGTGCACTTATCGGCCAAATTTTTCCGCTTTCAGAAATTGAAACGTCGAACATAATTTGTACCTAACGTTAAAATCCCTGCCTTTATTATATATATGTACCAACATACTTTATCTTTATCTTTGAAATCATTCCCTAAATAAGTGAAAAAGTGAAGTAGTTCTTCAAATAACGTAGGTTTTCAGGTAACTAGTTATTCACTGATACTATGGGACAGAGAGAACCTATAGGTAGAGAATGTTACTCATTGAGTTGAGCTCTTTCCAGCAATGAGTTGTTACCGCGACTAATGTTTCCCCATCATATTACCCACCGTCAGGTAACCGGTTATAGAAATAACCGGTTATCAGAACCAGTTACAGGCTCATAACTGCTAGCGAAGAACGCGTTATCGAAAAATAACGTTTTAGACCATCACTTACTTCCTCATAATAAATCGCAGCACCCTCACTCAACCCCAGCAATCCATTCCCGACTTCTGTCAGTACCTAACTAAAATTCTGCTAAAAAATACAAATTTAACGATTTTTAGCCGTTTTTTGCCATTTTTAGAGATAGGTTGAGCACATTTTTTTAAATTTGACCAATAAATTTAATGTGCTCAAAAATGCTGGACAACAAACTCATCCTTTCATTTGGAAAGCTTGATTTTTTTGGCGCAAGAATTTTACGTCAACGGAATTTTTATGTCAATCTTAAGGAGAGTTATCGTCTGGAATGACACATGAAAAACATATACATATGAAAAAGCGTTGAACTCTTGGATTCGTCTCAAAATGTCTCAAAACGGTTCAACGAAGAAAATTTCTGAAAATTTTGATTTTAAAGTTCTTGAAGCCATTGCAATAGCTTCATTTTCTACGAAAATACACTAAAATAATCACGAAAATCTGACGAGAATAGTTGTAACATAACGATTTATTACTATTACCCCCTTCATTCACCTCCTTTCATGATTAAATTTTAAATTCCTGACATGCGATCCAAAGCTAGACCGAACTCATAGTTGAAAAAAAAAAAAAAAAAAAAAAAAAAAAAAACCCTCCCGCCGTCCCTCTTAAATAAGAAGCCTTGCCTGTATGACCTAGCTTCTGAGGGACGTCCTAAAAAACACGCGTTATTATACTGTCTGTCCTTCTTTGGTTGCTTCGTTCGTATGTGGCTGGAGTTCGGATGACAACTTTTTAACAAATTTATAAATTGACGTAGTCTTGGTCGTATTGCTACCTGTTTGTATTTAGCAATCCACTGTTGAACTTGAAAAGCGGCCTACAATAAAATCAATAGTACCGTCTATGTATATGCCTGTACGCTTGATCAGAGATCAGAGGTTTCTAGAGCAAAGGCATTTTCAGGGCGGGTGTGCTCGATACTATTGCCATCAAATAAGCCTTAGACCGGTATTTATTTTTCCCGCACATCCTATCTCCCGTCTGCGAAATTGTTGTGTACTCGCACTTCTCTTCCTTGTTGCGTTCCAACTTCCACAGTCACATCCACCTAGACGATTAAATTTTTCATACTGCACTGACAAGCGATATGATGGTAGCCTGGTACCTCGCACGTAACAGTTATCACTTTCACCTTTCATCTTGTTTCATCACACCATCTGTTGACAAACACTTTTCGAGGTTGTCGGTTGGAACGCGCTATTTCGCCTCGGGGATCAGTTGGCCCAATCCTTCGAACCACCCTTTCACTTTTGCCCCTATGGGAGTAGGTTGATCCACCCCAAAATTTTTTTCTGTTTAATTACAAAGATTTACCTTTGAATGAGAATCATGAATAACCAAAGTTACAAGATAACTTTTCTTCCCATTGCTCAACTTTATTTTCGGCAGAATTTCGCTTAAAAAAATAGGCCTGCTTACTATGATGAGGTCTTGAAAAAATGCCCCTTTACCGCTCAGTGACGGACAGCACTTCACTTCAAAGTTTAGCTTGAGCCCAAAGCCAACGCTTTTAGCCTGGTTACAATGTCTGAGCTTCCTCTGACGTGTTTTTGTGCCGAGCAAAACGCCCTGGGACTTTGTATTCCTCCCAAAGGGCAACTCAGGATGACGGAGGGTCGGAAAGCTTCAGGTTATGGGCCCGGGCAAAGATAATGGAATGGCGCGGGAGGGGGTCCGTCACAGAGGAGGAATGTTCCGAGCGTTTAGTTTGCGGTTGGCGTTCCCCCTTCCATAGCGAGCGCCACCTTCGCTTTTGGATGGCCAGGCCCCCTCCCGCCCCTTTCCCGCCAATCCCTAGGATTTCATCCCCTTTAATGTTATAATTTTCGGCATCCTTCCGCCCTCATCATAAACCCCCTCCCCCATCTCCACCTCCACTTTTGGCTGCCTTTTAGTGAAATAATTACGAGCTCACGCTTTACAGCACTTAACTTTGCAGCGGACCCTAACTCCATCCCTGCACCCCCACCCCCTTCTCACCCACCCCTACTCCACATTTCCTCGAAGTGTCCCTAAAACTTTTCCCAACCAGGTAGAACAATTTCATCACTTTTCGAGCAGTAAACATCAAAAGCTAGCCAGATTACAGTTCCTCCTTGCGCATAACAAAGCACTAAACTCTGGGCAACCGTTTGTTGTTAATTCCACTTTACGCGATGCCGGAACTTACTCTTAGCTTTATAGTTACTCAATGATTAAATGACTAAATTCAGGTAGATTGTTTTTAGCGTATTTGCGTAGAAAATGAAGCTATTGCACTTATGCAATGCTCCAAATATTTTAAAATCGAAATTTTAAAAAAATTTCCATATAAATCCGTTTTTAGGCATTCTGAAACGACTCCTAGATATAGATGTAGATGTATAGGGAAACTCTCAGGGTGGGGTTATTTTGGGACCCAAGCACGGAAGCCTGGTGAATTATTGTACTTTTCTGAAAGTTTTGTGTTTAATCAAGAGATTAAACCCCTTTGGTGAGGGATGTGTGTCCTTTGATCAATTATTGTTCGCTTCGAATAGACATCATTGGGGTTTGTGCCCCAAAGATCTCAAATCTGCGATAGGTGAGTGCAGGGCACTCGAAGATTATGTGGGATACTGTTTCGTCTGTCTCCTCGCATAGTCTGCACAGGGTTGAGTTTTGTGCGACCCCTATGTGATGTAGGAGAAAACGTAGGTGTGCAAAGCCGGTTATAAGGCCTACTATTGTTTCAAGTTCCCTACGGTTTTTCCTGAGAAGTCCCTCAGTAAGTTTGGTGGTGTTGGGTTCGGCCACCATGAGCTTGCATGTCCCTCAATATTGAACCATCTTCTTGTGGTCTGTTGGTCAACCCATCCGTTGATGATCCTTCTGAAGGTATTGTTTGGTAGACCAATTGCTGGGTCAGGCCCTACAAAAGGGGTTTGGGAGCCCCATCTTGCGAGCTCATCCGCCGAATCCTAGACTTTAACACATTATATTGCAGGGTGATTCGCACTTGGCGTAACAAAAAAAAGTAAAATTAAACTGAAAATAGAGTAGAATGCCACCAACTGCACCTTTCAATCTCAATCTGTTCCCGAGATATGATTTTTTAAAGTTATTTTTAGAAAACCAGGTTTTTGTCATAAAAACCCACGTTCCTCCACTTTAAAACAATTTTTTTCAACTTTTGATCCCATTTTTCAATTCAGCTTTAAATTCCTATATGTCTAGTGCACAATTATAATCAATATCGAACTCATAACGACCGCAATTGCTGTTCAAACATTGAAAACCGAAGAAAAAAATGAGCTTCTAAAAATACTTGTACGTTAACGGTACTTCGAAAAAACGTGCTGGAAGCTGACAACTTGCAGGAAAACTTGCAAATTTAATCAGCTTTCCAATAATATGGTTAACTTTGCGATTCCTCATTGATTTCATGGAAAATTCAAGTTTGAGTGCGTCAAAAACAGTAAGCATCTACAAAAAATACGGTGTCTAGAGCAGGTCTTGTGATTTCTCAAGAAAGGCAACAATAGTCGAAGGTCTCATAATATCGTTTTTGTTGATAAATAAAATCTCACCAATGTTCATCTGTTTTGCCACTTTATTTACTGCTACTTTAATTTCAGTTTTGCTGATTTTAAAGAAGACTAAATTCTGTTTGCGATTTATTCACGTATCTACTCGTACCTACTAGTCTGTTCGTACATTTGTTTGGTGACATCCATTATTTTTTGTAAACTGAAAATCAGTTTTTGTTCTGAATCTCAGACTTACAACGAGGATGTTATTTTGCCCTCATATCCTTGAAATTATCAATCTGAATCATATAACGGCCAACACAAGACAATTTACGGACCATCCCTTTGTTAATTTTCTGGTTAGTACTCGTATTTTTGTGGGTGCCTACGTTTTTTCACATTCAAACTTGAATTTCATTATGAAATCGATATAGGATCGCAAAGTTGACCATATCAGTAGAAAGCTGATTAAGTTTGCAAAGTTTACCTGGATTTTGGTAGTTTCCAGCACGTTTTTTGGTACAAGTGTTCTCAGAAACTTCTTTTTTTTTTTTCTTTTTCAATGTATGAACTGTTATTGCAGTCCTTGGGAGTTCGTTTTTGGTAATGAATGTGCCTTAGGCATATAGAATATTTAACGTTAAACCAGAAAGTGTCGTTTAAAATTGGAAAACATTGTTTTAAATTGGAGAAACGTGGACTTTATGACAAATAACGTGGTTTTTTCAGAAAAATTTCAAAAAATCTAATCTCGGGAACAGATTGACAGAAAGGTGCGGTTGACGGCATTCTACTCCATTTTCAGTCTTGTATTTACTTTTAGCATGGAACATGCTTTCACCTTTAGCTAATTGCCCGAAAACGTTACGCGAGATTGTAACGAAATTTTCTATGATTTTCACGTACAACCAAGCCGTTGCTGCGGAAATGAAACTTCTTTAGTTTTCATCGGACAAAAACGTTCTCCATTCAAAACGGAAGTTAGTGAAAAACGTTGTCTATTTCCACGAAAAATAAAAGAGTTACACTGTTAAATCGATTTCGACGGTTAGGCCATCATCAGTAACAAACAATAACTCAAGGTTATTGTTTGTTACTGATGATGGCCTAACCGTCGAAATCGATTTAACAGTGTAATTCTTTTATTTTTCGTGGAAATAGACAACGTTTTCACTAACTTCCGTTTTGAAATGGGTTTCCAGAACTTCGTCGCGAGTGATTTAGTTCGTATGTTCTCCATTCGTTGAAAAGCTCTCTATTTATCACGCATTTCCTCCGTATTGGTTCATCTATTTATATCGTAGTTTATAAATGGATATCATAAGCCGCTTGGTCCCGCCAGGGGGGCATCGCCCCCCCTGGACCCCCCTGTTGCTCTCCACTTTGAGCATTCGGCTAAAATGCTAAAACATGGAACATGTTTTTTTTTTTAGGCAATTTAAAATCACATTTTATTTATACAGGGCTAATAATTGTTGGAATTTGGAAGCAGTTAGTTGAACTTTTCGTGAATTTAGGCATCGGAGCGTTGACGTTGGAAAAATCTGGCACGCAGAGCTATGTGGAGGGATCCTTGGTGTGGGGCACTCATAATGGCATCAAAGCGCCGTCCTCCAACCCGAGGCATCTAACTTTTCTTCTCGTTCCTCGAACCCTCAACGAAACCGCCCTCACCACGGCCATTTGAGTCTTCACACGCACCCAATGGGTAACCTGTGATATAGGCTTTGCCCATTTTTCTAAAAGTACTTCCGCCATCCTCTTGAGAAAGCAGTCGTACTCTCTGTGTAGGGATCCATCGCATGCAACAACGAGAGGAGTGAACGAACCTCTTAGGTCTTCTGCAGCCGCATCGTACTTTCGGTGTTTTTCATTTGCTGCATTTTGTGATATGGAGGACCATGTCATTGAATCGTAAGAGGAGGCGTCTTCCTCGCGTTTTACTACGCGGGTATCAAAATACGCCGTCTTCTCTTGGTTCCATACTCCATGTATCCGGATATCAGCTACCAATTTTGGGGTTCCATCTTCGTTTTCTTGCATTACGGGTTCAAGACCGACTGAATTCCAGGCCAGGCATGCCATTTTTGCACACTGATCTCGTATCTGGTCGTGCCCCCGTTTGACCAGCCCACCTTTTTTACAATTCAATGCATGACAGAAGTTCATTCGTTCGCCACACCCATCACAGTGGCTTGGCAATCCTCTTGGCTCTTTCCCGGATCTGACGTTCAGTCCATCACGGAATTGAGATGGGGAGAGGTCTAGGTCATCCCTCTGTAATGGCACAAAAGTGAGCCACTGTGATGAGTTGCTCGATACGATCCTTTCGACGGCCCTCCTTTGGGTTGCTGGCAATAGTCGGATGATTCGATCTCTTCGTGCTAGCACCCCGGCTGCATTGAGCACTCTCTCTTCCGTTTGAACTTCGCTTATTCTTTCTTCATGGTGGTTTATGTCGAAGTTCCTTCCTGTGGATAGAGCTTCAGCTAGTACCCGCGTGGCTCTCTCTGAGGCTTTGAAATTTACTGGGGCAGATTTGACAGGGTCCTCCAATGCCAGGCCTCCAGACTTCAGGGGCAGCTCTAACAATTCTGCTTCCAGATCACTCACTGGATCAACAACTTCAGGGACGAAAATGTGGCGGATAGCGTTTCGCAGTGCTTTGTATTCTTCATCACATACACCCACTACCCTCTGGGTAAATGCCCATTCCTTACTAAGGGATTTTTGAAAAGCCACGTATCCTGCTTGTGGGCTCTTCTTGGTTGTCTCAGCTATTTTTTCGACATAACCTTCTCATTTTTCGAACATGCTTTCTTCTCACTAAAACTACGACATAAATATTTTACTAATCAAATTCAGAAGGAATTACCTTGGTAGGTAATTTTCTGTTATGGTGATCGTCTACAATAAATTACTACCTACAACCAAGATTAACTTCTCAACCAAGTGACAACAAAACAAGCGGCATTGTTTACTACATCCGTTTATAACATAAATAAATATAAAACTACGACATACCTAAATAGAAGAACAAGTACGGCAGAAATGTGTGATAAATCGAGAGCTTTCCAACGAATGGAGAACGATTTTTGTCCGATGAAAACTATAGAAGTTTCATTTCCACAGCAACGTCTTGGTTGTACTTGAAAATCATAAGAAAATTTTGTGACGAGCTCGCGTAAAGTTTTCGGGAAGGCTAAAGCATGTTCCGTGCTGAAAGAGCAATACTAGACTGAAAATAGAATAGAATGCCGCCAACCGCACCTTTCTCTCAATCTGTTCCCGAGATTTGATTTTTTTAATTTTTCTGAGAAACTACGTGATTTTCCAATGTAAGAGGACATTAAAAACTTTTTGCACAAAATTACGCTGAAAATTTATTTAAATATCATTTACAATTTCTTGGTATTCAAATAGTCAAGGTTCAACACGATTTATTATATATTAATACGACAGGTTATTTAAGAAAATTCGCTAATACGATCATGCTGCATCACTGGAAATTGTATTTTTTCAAATTCGTTGCACAGTGTAGTGTCTCTGGAAAAGGGGAATTCCCAGTACAGCAGACGCCCTGTTTCAGGATACCTTTCGGTCGAGGGGAAAAGCAAAACGACTGAAAAATAAACTCCAAGCGTAACAAACGGGAAAACGCTGTTTGCATCCAGTGGGACCTAAAGGTGGAGGGGAAGGTGGAAATCAGGATTCCAGGAGGCGTCTCTGGCGTTCATTACGAACATGACACCCCCCTAACCAACCCCCCTAACCCCCCTATAACCACCCCTCCCCAACTCCCCCCCAAAACACCCCTCCTATCCGAGACCCTCGTCATTGGGTCGTGCGTCCCATTACGTTTGCGAATGGAGCCATTGGGCGGCCAATCTCGGAGGCCCCCCTGGCAGCACCGGTATGCATGCCAATGCCAATGCCAACCCCCCTTTTTCCCCCTTTTTTTCCCGACTATTGACGGCCCATAAACGGGCCGAGTTTTTCTTTCCCCGTATTTTTATTCTCCTTCGCCGCCGCTAACCGCTTTTCCGTGTTTTGTTGAGAACTTGAAACTTTGATAGTTCAGGAGCCCGAAAAAAGGTAGTAATTTAAGGAGAAGATTTGAGATTAGATTTTAAAAATTTAGTCCGTTCTGAGTGAAAAAATCTTTGTCTACTTCCCCGAAAGTGGTCGATTACAAATCGGCGGCCTCGTAAAGATGGCTTAATTTTTCAACTCACTTAAGTTAGCGGAACCAATATGGCCGAATGACAAAAAAATATACCCGAATTTCCACTCGAAGTTGTCGATCCCCGTTGAGTAGGATTTTCGAGCTGCTTCCCTCTTCCGGAAAATCAATTTTCAATATTGGTGGCGCTAGGTTAATTAAGTAAGCGGCCAACTTTCCTAAAAATGGTCGAAAAATTTTCGTTCTTCCTCTGGAATTTCGAGCTAATTTCGAGTGAAAAGAAAAATTTTCCAGCTCAAAAACTTGATTTTTAAAACCGAAAAAACGAATTTTGGCCGCTAAGTTCATTAAGCAAGCCTCTTAAAAATGATCGATACATTTTTGTTCTTTCTCTGGAATTTCGAGCTAATTACGAGCTGACAAGTCTCGTTGAGTATGTTTTTCGGGCTGTTTTCCCTTTTCGGAAAATTAATTTTCCATAAGAGGGCGTTAAGTCCGTCAAGTAAACGACCAATTTTTAACCAATTTTAAACCAATTACTTACCTCACACACTAAACGACATCTATGCATTCGAGGAGTCGATCACGGGCCAGAAAGAAGCCAGTCTTACTTAACGAAAATATCGTCCCCACTATAAAAAATTGATTTTCCGAAAGTGGAAAATTGCTCAAAAATCATACTCGTAATTAGCTCAAAATTCCAGAGAAAGAACGAAAATTTTTCGAGAATTTCTAAGAAAGTTGGCCGCTTACTCAATTAACCTAGCGCCACCAACATTAAAAAAAGATTTTCCGGAAGTGGAAAATAGCTCGATAATCATACTTAACGGGACTTGTCAGCTCGTAATTAGCTCGAAATTTCAGAAAAAAAAATGAAAATTTGTCGACCATTTTTAAGAAAGTTGGCCGAATACTTAATTAACCTAGCGCCACCAACATTGAAAATTGATTTTCCGGAAGTGGAAAATAGCTCGAAAATCATACTCAACCAACGGGACTTGTCAGCTCGTATTTAGCTCAAAATTCCAGAAAAAAACCGAAAATATTTTGACCATATTTAGGAAAGTTGGTCGTTTACTTAACGGACTTAGCGCCCTCTTATGGAAAATTGATTTTCCGAAAAGGGAAAACAGCCCGAAAAACATACTCAACGAGACTTGACAGCAAGTAATTAGCTCGAAATTCCAGAGAAAGAACAAAAATGTATCGATCATTTTTAAGAAAGTCGGTCGCTTACTTAATGAACTTAGCGGCCAAAATTCGTTTTTTCGGTTTTAAAAATCAAGTTTTTGAGCTGGAAAATTTTTCTTTCCACTCGAAATTAGCTCGTAATTAGCTCGAAATTCCAGAGAAAGAACGACAATTTTTCGACCATTTTTAGGAAAGTTGGCCGCTTACTTAATTGACCTGGCGCCACCAATATTGAAAATTGATTTTCCGGAAGAGGAAAGCAGCTCGAAAATCCTACTCAACGGGGATCGACAACTCGAAAACAGCTCGAAATTCGGGTATATATATTTTTTTGTCATTCGGCCATATTGGTTCCGCTAACTTAAGTGAGTTGAAAAATTAAGCCATCTTTACGAGGCCGCCAATTTGTAATCGACCACTTTCGAGGAAGTAGACAAAGATTTTCTCACTCAGAACGGACTAAATTTTTAAAATCTAATCTCAAATCTTCTCCTTAAATTACTACCTTTTTTCGGGCTCCTGAACTATCAAACTTTCAAGTTCTCAACAAAATACGGAAAAGCGGTTGAAGTATTGAAAATTGATGGGATCGAATTTGATCGAAAACTCGAAAATAGCTCGAAATTCGGGTATATTTTTTTGTCGTTCGCCATATTGGTTCCGCTAACTCAAGTGACCTTAATTTTTCCATCTTGAAGTTTTTCACTAGTAATTTCAAAACCATTCATTCTAAAGAGAGTTTTATACGAAGCAAAGTTATAGAGCATAAAAAAACCAGAGCAATCCGACTGAAAAACTATTAGGGTGGAGGGACCAGTGTTTGACAAGGACCCAGTGATGGACATCTCACCAAAAAGTTTAAATAATAAGGCGTAAAAGTGCTTTACTGGCTTGATCCTTTTGAATTTTGAGTCAAAATATCTTCTCAGTGAAGTATATAGGCGGTCAAAGGTTTCCGGCGGGTTTTGGTAAAATCTGGAGAAGTTCACCCAACAGAACCTCGAGTTGATTTTTCTTTGGTGCTGTTTCTTGTGAATTTGCTAAGGGAGTTAGTGTTTTATTTTGCTTCAGCACATTTTCAAATTCGATTGTTCCCATGGCTTTTATCAATCAGTTTTTTGTGCAAGTTGCATTTATGTTAATTTTGTTGGAAATAAACGTAGATAAAAAGACATGTCCATGTCAAATCTTAACGCTTTTTTCGTTTATGTGCCAAAGTAAAGACATAAATTTCTCCCTTGATGGGAAAAACAAAAGATCATGGATATGTGTAGTACCTACTGCTTACCAGTTGGTACCTACTACTCAATTGTATACCAACCATGTAGTGCCTTCTTTTCACAAGATTATTCCATTATGGTTACAAAACAATATTAGTTTTCAACTTAGAGTAATAAATCAGCATTCCTTGTTCCTACAATGGCTTAGAGGTCATGAAATGTCGTGGTAAAATTAGAGCATTCCAAAAAGTGGCGAACGATTTTCCTACTATGAAAACTATGGGAGTTACTCTTCCCTAGTAACGCCTTGGTTGTACGTGAAAATCAATAGAAAAGCTGTGTGTACATAGAACCGTTCTTTTAAGAAACTTATTTCTGTTCTAGAACCAAAAATTTCAACCATGTATCATGTTTTCTCCTCGATATTGATTCGAAATTCTATGAAAACATCAGAAATTAACAAGCGGTTGCAATCATGTTCACAATATCAATTATTGAGAATGATCACCTGTGTGTAAACAATTATTTATATAACCATGCTCATAACTCAGTTTGTTGGACACGCACTTCGCCGTAGTTAACATAATATTGTTGGATAAATCGAGAGCTTTCGAACGAATGGTCAACGAATTTTGTGGGATGAAAAACGACGAAGTACCATTTCCCTAGCAACGACTCGGTTGTAGGCGGAAATCACTGTAACACTATATGTTTCGTGCGTGGAAAAAAATTGACTCGCAAAAATTGCTAGGACCCCAGGGCTAAAACATGATACATGTTAATGTGCCGGTCGGGAAAAAAAGTGTCGGTCGGGAAAAAAAAGTGTCGCGAAAAATTCCTTGACCCCCAGCCAAAAAACATATCCATGTCAACATGTGAAAATGCAAATGTCAATTACTGGTCCCCAAACTGATGCTACCCTCAGTTATTGACAGTGCTGTCAATACGGATCTCTATTCGTTCTTGCATTCGTTCTTTATTTTTTAAATTTATGTAAATACATACTGAGTAGCTGCTAGTTTACCATTAGAAACGTACTGTACTTATGGTATTGAGAAACCATTGTACCAACCTATTTTGTGATATTTTCAACGTTGTCCTTATTATTACTCATATTAATTTTATATTTATATTGATAAAACTAAGTTCGAATGCTCAATTTAATTATAAAATGTTGAAATAAATGTTTTGTTAATGCACTGAATCATTTATTGCAGAAGAAATGTTGTGTCTATCATGGGGTGTCAGTCACAGGTGCAACTGAAAATTTAGCTGCCAAATACTGGGTCAAAAAATTGATTTAAAAAAAAAAAAAAAAAAAAACGAATTTATGATGTTTTCTGGCTTGAATTAGTGATTTTTCCAATACTGAGCCGTTTGCGGACATCCTGATGCAGCAGTACATGTAAAATTCAAGTTTGAACAAACGAAAAACATAACTTAATTGCTTGTACAAGACAAAATTTCTCTTAAGGTGTCAACACTGGTCCCTCCAACCTAATTGTCTCCAAAAATGAGCGAATTACAAACAATTGAATGTCGGGCTAATTTTGGGATAGTCCTCTCGTCCCCCGTCTTTACTTTTGCCCTTCAAAATCACATAGAGGCCTTAATGCTTGAATTTAACTTCATTCGATTTAGGGTTAAATACTTTCCAAAGTTCATTTCGAGCAAGTTTTAGCTGAGACTTACAGCAGAACTCATGAATTGTTTGTCATTTTACACAGAAAGTTAGCAGAAACGACGTTTTACTTTGTACTTTAATGGGAAATGGTATCAGCTAAGCTACTTTCTCGATAAGAACATTGAAAAATATTTAACCCAGAATCGATTGAAGTTTGGTAGACCTAATCAGACCAATATTAAGGCCGCTGGGTGATTTTGAAGCGCGAAAGTCTAGACGGAGGGAGGAGAGGACTGACCCAAAATTAGCCCGATCTTCAATAATTTATTGTTTGTAATTCGCTTATTTCGTAATATAATTCTATGCTCTTCAACTGCACTAGGTTTAATAATTTCTATAGGATGTATGGTTTATGAGTTATTAGAGGAAAATTAAAATGACCGAATTTAGCTATATTCATGGGGCCTTGGCTCCTACTCTCTGACGCCTATTGGCAAAAGTTTAAAGCACAGCTATTTCAGCACTTTGATTGGATTCGCGGACTCCGTCAGAAAATAAACACTAAAAATAAAAAATTACACCATAAAATAAAATAAGTTAAAATGTTTCGTACAAAGATGAACTGTGCACGAAAATGAGCTATGATTTTGAATAATTAGCATAACATTTTCTAATGAGGCCAAAAAACTGTAAGAATAAGATGAAAATATAATTCTGAAATTGGATTTAAGTAGGGAAGACTGAGGTGATGCGGGATATTTCATTGTCTCACCTTGTCTCACGGTCATCAATTTCAATAGGGTGTCCCTCCTATAATATGCGAATCCATGCTAATATTACCTAGCTTCAGAGAGACGTCCTATTGAAACAGATTTGAGACTAATAGGCTGGGCACTAATCGTTGAATTCGCTTTACCAACGTCCCTCTGAAGCTAGGTAATATTAGCAAGGCTTCGCATACTATAGGAGGGACGCCCTATTGAAATTGATGACCGTGAAACATTTTTATGGGTTGTATTCGTGTAATCGCCGACAGACGACTACGATTACACGAATGCGAATATAATCGCAGTTGACTCAGAATCTACGAATAATTATCGCGATTACAATCGTATTCGTATTCGACGATAAGATCATGCCCAGCACTGCTTGGCAGACGTTTTTCCTGCTAGTTTTGTGATCTTTAGCATACTACGACGGCTCTGCTTGGTGCACAAGCGAGTAACCATTTAAATCTGCTGCTATTGGACGACCAGGGTTAGGTTTTAAACGAACCCGTCACACTACACCTTTATTAATGTCGGATTTGGTGATGTGGGACCTGCCCCTTCGTCCGAACCCGTCGTAAACGTACTCGTCGAAGGTTAAAATAATGAATATCGGGTAGGAGCTAAAGCGCAGGTTGAAATACGGCTTCGTAAGGCGTCCTTTCGCCAGCTCTCCTCGCCGGCGCCGGCTGTCGCCTTCCCTTTGAAAAATCGAGCTGGGGGCCCCGTGAAATTTATTTGGTTCAAAAGGATAATTTTATTTCGAGCAGGTCCCCAACGCCTCGAGTGCCGGATCTATAAGGTGGTTCGGCAGATGGCGAGTGGAATGCGGTCCCCCTAGCGCCGCCTGCCTTTCCAACTCCTCGAAAAATTTCTTGGCGGACGTCCAACATTGTAACGCCGCCTTCCCGTCTCTCTGGCGATGGGTTTCGTAGTTCGATTTGCTTTTTACCGTTTTGTTTAGTCGTTTGTACGATTTCCGATGAGATTTCTTCTCTAATATCGCGCTCTATTTGTCAGATGTTCACATAAAGTGTGGTTAGATTCGTATCAACAGTGGACCTCGAGACATAAATCTTTATAGACCGAAAGCCAAAGACCAAAACTTTTGCGGAAATGTACAGAAGGTTTGAATACCTTAATATATAGTTTTTTTTTTTAACACGGAACTTGTTTTTGACGTCTTAACCCCGCGAAATATGAGACAAAGTCATGGTTACGTGAGATTTAGTGCGTTACGCTCCTATTTGACATGGATATGTCTTTTGGCTGGGGGTCAAGGATTTTTTTGCGACACTTTTTTTCCCGACCGACACTTTTTTTCCCGATCGACACTTTTTTCCCGACCGGCACATTTTCTGTTGATTTTCACGTACATCCAAGGCGTTGCTAGGGAAGAGTAACTCCCATAGTTTTCATGGTAGGAAAATCGTTCGCCACTTTTTGGAATGCTCTCATTTTACCACGATATTTCATGACCTCTAAGCCATTGTACTGTCAAGGAATGCTGATTTATTACTCCAAGTTATAAACTAATATTGTTTTGTAACCATTATGGAATAATCTTGTGAAAAGAAGGCACTACATGGTTGGTACACAATTGAGTAGTGTAGGTACCAACTGGTAAGCAGTAGGTACTAAACATATCCATGACCTTTTGTTTTTCCCATCAAGGGAGAAATTAAAATGCTTGATTTACACTTCACTTTTCTGATGATTATCACTTACAACCAAATCGTTGCTACGGAACTGTATTTTAGGCATTTATCATCGTACGAAAATTGTACGCCAGTCGTTGGAAAGCTTTCGATTTACCTAACCCAACAATCTGAGGTATGAGCGTTGTCTGAATAATTGTTTACACAGGTGATCCTTTTCAGTTAATTTTGTAAACATGATTGCGACCACTATTAACATTTGATTGGAAGACTCTCTGGGACAAAAATATCAATATCCATATACACTTTTGGTTAAGTTAATCACTATTTTGACGCATTCCGGTGCGTCTGGGTGCGCACTAGCTCCAACTTGATCGTCAGGCGATTTAATTGACAAGTGAAACTTCCATCCGTATATTCAATACACAGTCATACACAGTTGTGTCTTTCTAGGTCAATGAGCGAAACTTTGGCGAACTTAAGTGCGTCTGGCTGCGCTTTCGAGCCAACAAGCGCGTCTGGTACTATTTTCCTCCCCTCTCAGAATGCATCGGACTTTTGATTAGTGAAACTTCCATCCCCTCACGATGCCATATACTTTAAAACAGTGAAACTTCCATCGAAATACCCTTCCGGTTAAGTTTAGTGTAGTTTTTGGCTCACTTTGGTGCGGCACCATGAGGCTATGCGCCAGGTACGGACTGACAGACGATCGATTTCGTTGACAGTAAATTAAAAAGTCTATTTTACGATACAATACGAGGGATCGTATGCTACACTTGCTGTGTTCTTCGTCCCATTTGCCAGCAGGAACTTCCTTTACAACCCCCCTCTTCTTCGTTTGCCAATAGAGGCAAATTCAATGAGTACCACGCACGGTTTTGATTTATTGTTGAATCTTTTTTCACCTTAAAATCTCTTCAAAAGCCTAGTTATTTTATATATATAAATTTCCTGGTGTTCTTTTTCTATTTGTTTTCGAGTGATATACATACATTTTTTTAAATTTATTTTATAATTACTGGTTTAAGCCGCACCTCAACCAGAAGGGCCATCAGCGGCATTGACCAAGGTGTCCAAAGGGACACTGCAAGTGGCACGATTCTAAGGGGGCCAGCTGCCCTTCTTCACCAAACGGAGTGCCATCACGGACTCCACTGGCAAATCGGAGGGGGGAAAATGAGGGGTACAGTGATGACCCCTGTTTAGCGCGTAAAGAGGATGAAAAGCCTCAAAAATAAAATAATACAACTATGACTAGATCAAGAATAGGTTAATAACTAAATTAATGTTACTATAATACAATGAGTAAATTGAAATAAAACTATGACTAGATAGTACAAAAGTTTATCACAGTCCATAGTAGAGCTCAGAGGCTCTCAGGTACAACAAGGATCGGACCTTGTCTGGTCCAGATAAAACGTCAACCCACTGAGGGAGCCGATGCTGGTTTCGGAGGTCCATAAGGTCTGGACGGTCCTCCAGGAAGTGGATCACCTCCACACTTCCCACACACAACATCTCGAGCTCCTGTGCAATGCAGCTATCTGCGAGTAAGACGGGTATGGCCAGTGGCAACCCGGTTGACCACTATTCAGTCCCCTTTTGGAAGTTGGGTTACGGATGTGCCCACAGGGCACAAGTCGTAAACCTCGCAGATCAGTGAACTCACCCTGCCATTGCCATGGAGTTATACTGTTGTTCATGCGTTTAATGTCCATTCAATATACACTGTCTCAACTTAAGTAGGCAAGACTTCAGGGATCAATTCTACAAGTAATTTGCAACAAAAAGTGTCTCCTATAGTGTTATTTTTTAGAGGCTTCGTTTTCGAGTTATTGACGATCTAAGATTTTTTTTGTGTTTTCGACCCTATCTCCCAAAAATGGCTGTGACCCCATCATTCTTTGAGTATTCTCAAACCTGAGGATACCGTTGGAAAGAACGTTAAATTTCCTATCTTTTTGATGCCAAATCATAATTATTCAAGAGAGTTAAAATACCAAAAAAAGAGGTCAAAGTACAAACTTTGTAAAATTCAAAAAATTTGGGTTTTTTCAATCTGATTCCTCCCTCCATAAAAAAAATGAACAGTCAATTGCAAGTACAGTAAAAACTTTAAAAACTTATCAGCTTTCAAACGGTATAGCCAAAAAATTGATAAAAGTAACAACAAGGAGAAAAAACGGCTATTGAATGCGAAAAAACGTGGTATTTTTAACGAAAATCCATTGATTTCAGGAAAAAACGATCTCCCACAACTTTATGATTTAAATGTCGAATTCTACGTAATTTTTCACGCTGAATCGAGTGGAGACACTTGCAGACCTCTACGACTAACGAATAAGGGCCAGCCCTTTGACCCTGAAAACTCAGAGAAGGGCAATAACTCGAAAACGAAGCCTCTAAAAAATAACACGGTAGGAGACACTTTTGTTGCAAATTACTTGTAGAATTGATCCCTGAAGTCTTGCCTATTCAAGTTGAGACACCCTATATTTGAGCTTTATTTATACTTTTAACTGGGCTTGTCCCGTATCAATAAATAAATTATTGTCCACAAGCCTTCTTTCCCTTCCGTTCAAGTTATTGGTCGCTGGCCGTCCAACTACTGGTCCACAGACGCAAGTGTGAGTCGTCCAACTATCTTTCTTGAGGGCGGGCGGCCGCAAGAAGGACGCGGAGTGGGGACGAGGGAACCTCATAGATGAGAACTGGAAGTTGGAGAGCCGCGGCCGGAGGTGCAGTTGCATCTCAGAGGCTGCATTCAAAGAGGTAGGAAGGGGGGAGGGGGAGGATAATTGTGCTGTAGTGGTGAAGGGGTGGGGGGGGGGTGTTATCCGTAGGTGCTCTGAGTAACTGCCCGACTGCTTCCCCTCCTACAGACACGTGCGTCTCTTCCTCCCCCTCCCCGCCGCCACACCCATCAGTGCGCACCGCGCCCGATCTCGTTGAGGATTCCACTCCGATGAGTCGACAGCCTCCGCCTCCACCTGGGGCTCCCTCCCCTCCCCCCCACTCCCTTCGCTAACACAGTTGCCTTCCTTCTTTCCAGCTACCAGATACGGACTACTTATAGGAGTTATTTCTGTTTCGTATTTCACTTCGAGGTCCCTTACTGAACAAAACTGAAATTAATGGATGATCAATTTTGTCATATATAGCATTTCCAAGTCAAATTCAACCTTTTCCAAGTCAAATCCAACCTTTTCCAAGTCAAATCCAACCTTTTCCAACTCAAATTCAACCTTTTCCAACTCAAATTCAACCTTTTCCAAGTCAAATTCAACCTTTTCCAAGTCAAATTCAACCTTTTCCAAGTCAAATTCAACCTTTTCACCATTATTAGGGAAATGACGAAAAATACGCACAAGCCCTAAGTGTAGTACCAAATGATTGTCTGTGATTGGGGGCTGGGCTGAAAACAATACTCCAATCGCAGTAGGTAGGTACCTATATATACAACAAAATCATGTTTTCTTAAAAAATAAATCAACAAAAAATATAATTTATAGCATTTCCAAGTCAAATTCAACCTTTTCCTAAAAGCATTTTTAAAAGATTTAATCTATTGATTCAAATTTTTTTAAAACACTTTCGCCAATTGTTCCTAAAGTCCTTCATTTGTGCTTCCATTAATATGGAAATCCCAAGCGGGTGATCACATGGACTAGTAGGCTCAAGAAATGTGAAGCGTTAGAAGTTGACCTTTGCGACCCTTCGAAATGAAAGTTATGTTTTGCGCAGAAGCAAGTCTGTTCACGGACGCCAAAAGGGAGGTATCGAAGTCATGAGGTAGACAAGTGAGCTGCAGTTGGCATTGAATTGCACAAGTGACCGGTTCCAATAAGAAATACCTTGGGTACATCAGCACATTTGTCGTCATTTCTCTAATAATGGTGAAACGGTTGAATTTGACTTGGAAAAGGTTGAATTTGTTTTGGAAAAGGTAGAATTTGTTTTGGAAAAGGTTGAATTTGACTTGGAAAAGGTTGAATTTGACTTGGAAAAGGTTGAATTTGAATTTGAAAAGGTTGGATTTGGCTTGGAAAAGGTTGAATTTGACTTGGAAATGCTATATACTTATGTCTTAGTTCAGGGGTCCGATCCAAATTCTTGTCCAACGGAACAAATATCGGGCCTTTTTTGTTATATCCCCGCATATTTACGTTAATTCTCTACTATTCATTCATTCTGACCTGTATGTCCAACTAATCTGTATTTTTACTAAGGAATTGACTACGTTATGTTATGTATTTTTGAGATGTGAGCTTGCGAGCATCCAGACCGCCAAACTATACACATCATTCTGACCTACATGTCCAACTAATCTGAATTTTTACTGAGGGATTGATTACTTGAAGTTACGTATTTTTTAGATGCGAGCTTGCGAGCATCCACACCACCGAACTATACACAGCAATATTTTCTATTTTACCACAGTGGACGTAAAAATGATTGGGGATCGTGAATCCGATCAATCCCCATTCTATAGAAAATAGTTTGTAAATGCGGGGATATAACAGAAAAGACCCCAAATATCACGCTTTTCTATAATAGTACCTACGTGTAGCATACCGTTGCGAGGGAGATTATAACTTCCAGATCCCCCCCCCCCTTCCCCCCACAAAAAAATAAATAATAATAATTAAAAAATAAATATATAAAAATCAAAGTCAGCTAAGTTGGGTGTGGCACACCGTTTTTTTGTTTACATGTCTATCAGAATGTATAGATGATTGAAAAGTATTAATTGATCTTGAAAAACTCCAAAGCGGAAAAGATTAAATCTGTAGAGTGAAACGTCATAATTGGTCAATTAAGACAAAAACATATATTAGAAGTAATTTACGCAAGAAACGGATTCTTTCCAGCTACCAGATACGGACTATAGGAGTTACTTCTGTTTCGTATTTCCCTTCGAGGTTCCTTACTGGACAAAACTGAAATTAATGGATGATCAATTTTGTCATAGATATGTCTTAGTTCAGGGGTCCGTTCCGAATTTTCGTCGGACGGTACAAATATCACGCTTTTCTATAATAGTACGTGTAGCATATCGTAGCGAGGGAGATTATAACTTCCTGATCCCCCCTCCCCCCCACAAAAATATAGAAGATAAATAATAATAATAATAATAATAATAATAATAATAATAATAAAATTAAAATAAAAGTAAGCCAAGTTGGGTCTGGCACACCGCTTTTTCGTTTACGTATCTATCAAAATGTGTATAGATCATTGAAAAATACAAATTGATCTTGAAAAACTCCATAGCGGAAAAGAGTAAATCTGTAGAGTGGAACGTCATAATATTGATCAATTAACACAAAAACAGATACTAGAAGTACCTAATGTACGCATGAAACGGATTAGGAAGGGGCAGTGTTGGGCATAATCTTATCGTCGAATACGAATACGATTGTAATCGCGATAATTATTAGTTGATTATGAGCCAACTGCGATTATATTCGTATTCGTTTAATCGTATTTGTGTAATCGTATTCGTCTGTCATCAATTTCAATAGGGCGTCCCTTCTATAATATGCGAAGCCTTGCTAATATCACCTAGCTTCAGAGGGACGTCCTATTGAAATAGATTTGAGACAAATAGGCTGTGCTCCAATCGTTGTATTCGCTTTAAGGACGTCCCTCTGAAGCTAGGTAATATTAGCTAGGCTTCCCATATTATAGGAGGGACGCCCTATTGAAATTGGACGCATTTTTATGGGTTGTATTCGTGTAGTCGCCGACAGACGAATACGATTACACGAATACAAATATAATCCCAGTTCACGTATTCGTATTCGACGATAAGATTATGCCCAACACCCCCGACCCCGTCCCCGACCCGTCCTTCTGACTTTTGAAATTTCAAAACCATGTAGGTAAATGGGTAATTTTTTCTTTGAAAATTCACTAAAAGTTACAGATACTTATACGAAATGACCATATTCGACCAAATTTTTGGTGACATATACGTATATATATATTTGTGTGTATGTATGTATTTTTTTTTCTTTTTAGTAGTCAAAGTACAACTTTTAACTTATTATTACACGTATACACTGGTAAAGAAGATTAATTTATATTATATCCAGTACTAAAAATTTAAGTAGAATAATATATCGTAGTATTGAAATTGAAATTTAACTATCTATGTACTTGAACAGCTAATATTATATACCTATGGTGCGCGTATCAAGATTTCAAAATAGCTGGATTGCCTACACAGCTGTACAAACAAAATTTATTCGTGTTTATTTATTTATTTATTTATTCGTCACGGAGCCGTTTTGTTTACTCCACCTTTTCTACGTATAATATTTATATTTATTTTACCTCTGGATATATTTATTTTTGAAATCACGGAGTCGTATTTAATCGACTTCAATAAATAATTAACTTCATAGGGAATAACTAGGTTTCGCAACCTCCCAATATCACGACACCAGATGATTTCCGTGCATGAGACGAAAAAACAATTGAAACTCCAACACGTATTGATTATTGTAGCTTAGACGTTCCCATTGATTTTTAAATTCGTAAATACGAAAAAAGAGTAAAACTTGGTGGTAGATTACCGGGATTTGAGGATCAATTTGAGGTCGTTTTTGAAGGGTTTTTGAGGTTGTGGTATTTGGATTGTTTGAGGGGGAATTGAAGGGGTTTTGCGATGGTAGGACGGGTTTTGCTGGTGGGAGCTCTGGTCTGCGCCGTGGGGTTTGTGAGCGGCTGCGTGTTTTCAGGTCACCACGCCGAGTTCCCTTGGATCGTTCGGCTGATGGTTCGGAAGACGTCGGCTCAGCTGTGCGTCGGGAATTTGGTGTCCGAGCACTTCATCATGACGCCGGTCAGCTGCTACAGGAGGTGGTCGACGCTGCCGAAGGACTACTACTCCGCCAAGGACCTCATGGTCATCGCCGGGAGGGACGACGGCGACGTCAGCTACTGCTCTCAAGTACGTATCCATATACAGGGTGTCCATGTGGTATGGGGCAAGGGTCATTCTCATATCATTTGCCGCTTTCATGTCCCCGACGACGAGTTCTCACAATTCTTGACCAAAACTAGTGATTTTGGGGAAAAAATGTAGTATAAGTTGGGAGATCAGCGAAGTAATTTTTGACTGCCCAAAATCCCCTTTAACCAATACACAGTGATGACGAATCAAATCTGAAATCCTGGAAACTCATGAGTGTTACTGTCCCCTCCTACCTAACACCTAAGTAGAAGTTAGGTAGTTACGAAACAATGACAATCTAGAACTGGCCAGGGTTACTAGCTGCAGTAAGTTGGTTCCTCTTTATTTAGAGTAAGGATTTACATTTTTAAGATTTTTCCCAACCCGTGAAAAACTAGTTTTTTAGTCAGTCCCCCATATCTCTTCTCAATGGGACCTCAGGAGTGTTATCATTTTTGCGATCAAGAAAGCCGATGGAAAATGGTAGGAAACAGTCAGATGTGAAGGTTATATTGTCCAGTTGAAGATGTGAGACTGTAGTGGATTGCATGGAGTTGCAGCAGTTTTTACAGCGAAATAAGCCTAAAAACATGTTGAGTATTTTTATTTTCAATCATGAGTGTTACACAAATTACGAGTGTTGTTGGTGCTTAAACAAAATGATCCTGTATCAACAAGCATACTGATTGGTCACAGGTTTCAAACAGTAGCCATCCCCGAGTTTTGTCACTTCATCATCCTGTGTGACACCATTTTTATCGGAAATTCTCATGAGTGTTACCTCTCAGGAGTGTGACCAAGGATGGGTAACACTCCTGATATTACGGTGACACTAATAGGGTAACACTCCTGAGATTTAAGCTCAATTACACTGCCTTCAACATGAATTCCGTGAAATCTGAATATTACGTTTGAACGTGATTCTTTTGTACTTACTTGAGCCCCGACAACAATTTTGCCAAATCATCCATTTTACAGAAATCAATTTTTGAAATCTGGTAACACTCATGAGTTGGATATCATGTTTTTTAATACAAAAAAAAAAAAAAAAAAAAAAAAAAAAAAAAAAAAAAAAAAAAAAAAAAAAAAAAAAAAAAAAAAAACATAAAATACATCAATGAAAAACTCACTGTTCATCTATGGAACACAAATCTGCAATGTACAATGAGTAGTATTTTCTGATCTAACCTCATTTTTAAGCACTTTCATATTTCACGTCACTGAGGTTCTCAAACGCCCCAAAGTGGCAAATGAAATGAGAATGACCCGCAAACTACCGGACACTGCTATAATGAGCAGACTAAAAATATTCCTTAAACTATCAAACAGTCATAACAGGGTGTCCACAGGTCACGGTTTCCCGGAAAAGTCACGGATTTAATAGTAGGGCACGGATATGTCCGAAAGTCATGGATTCTAATATCGAAGTCACCAATGTCTATGGCGTCGGTAACCAAATAATCACAATTTAATGCCAATACTGGGATTCACAAAACATACAAAAGAATCAATTGAGATTTTTGAATCTATATAGTACTTTTAAATCTAAAATTCTGTAAGTAGTCATAGACTTCTGTACATTATAAGTAGGAATCAACAAAAAAAGTTATGAAGATCTAAATTACAGTAGGTCTACTGGTAAATATTTCGGTACGCCTGCAAAAGGTCACAGATTTTTAAAATTTAGAACCCCAAAAGTCCCCGATTTTCATTTTATAGATCTAGTAGACGCCCTGCATAAGATCCATGCATGGATGTTTCGAAGAAGGGTGTATGTTATTTTTCGCAAATTTTCTGGAGGACGGGAAAACTTTCAAAACTCACTTTTTCAGATTTTTATAATTTAATAATGATTAATAGAACGTTTCCATTTTTTTCCAACCGTCACGTCGCGGCGAAAATAGAGAAGTTATTAGATGTCGTTACTAGAGAAGTGTAACTCCCTTAGTTTTCATACCAGGAAAATAGTTCACCACTTTTTGGAATGCTCTCATTTTGTCACAACATCTCATGATTCCTAAGCCTCTATATTGTCAAGGAAAGCTGATTTATTACGCTAAGTTATATCTAAACTAATATTGCTAATATTCGTATTCTTATGTTTTTGGAGTCACTGAATTCGAATTCGCTGTAAAAAAATCAAAATTCTTACAGAAATACGTAAAACTTCGAATTTTTATAATATTACAATGAATTTTGAAAAAGTGTAATTTTTGACATGATTTTGACGATTTTGAGATTCCAAACTATCAAAAGTTGTTGCTGTCGACTTGTTTCGACTGCATATTCAAGTTCAGCGACCCCAAAAACGTAAGTTTACAAAGTTTCACAATTTTACAAAGAAGTTTGTGAAACTTATATTCAAAAGTCTGATATTGGCAAAAGAAGCGTATTTCAAAAACCAAATTCGAGCTACCGGCGTAGGTTTTTGCTATGCGAAAATTCTGAAAAAATTCAGGGGTCATTTTTTTGACATTTTAAACCGAATTTCGGGTGGATGCCATCAAAAGTCCACATTAAGCAAAATAGCGGGCACCCTACTCAATAGTTTATTAATTTTTTTTAAATTACATTTATTTCCATATTATTCATTACAATAAATAAAAAAATGAAATTATGAAGTTGCATGTAAAAATAAGTTAATTCACACAACTTTTAATGGAAATTATAGCCCCATATGAGCATAAAGCTCGCGGCGGGGTCTAGAGTCCAGAAGTCTTTTTCTAAGTATCTATAAATTAACAAAAATTGATATAAAATACTATTTCTTATTATTATTTACATATTATCAGTCATATTCTTATTTTTATTTATTAAATATTACATTCTTAATTTTTATTATTCTGCTTGTGAATAAATTTCGTGTAGGAACGAGTAAATTCGATTTACCTTCCCCTCGAAGATTTTTTTCCTTATCTTTTTGGGTAGCTCGTTGAAATCTGTTCCCTCTTATATAAATAGCTCATTTGAGCCAGAGTGGTCCGTTGAAAAGGAAGTGCAAGCATAGCAACATCTTTGCTCCAAGTTGGTAGTTCGTGTTTAGGGAGCATAAATTGCTTTTTTTTTTTTAAATAATTTCAATTACTTAGCTTAGTTAAACAAGTTTTCTAACCGGGAGTATTTTTAGTTTTTTAAAAATTGGTTCAGAAGGAGCTGAATAGTGTTTGTGAATAGAATTTGTGTTGGTATGAGGCTTTCCGTCAGGTTCTTGTTTGAATCTTTACTTTCAGGAGCGACCCGGGATCTTGGTGACGGCCCACTCCAATTTCTCCAAAGACCCCCACAACAACAACGTCGCCATACTGGAAGTGGAGGGTTTCGACTTCGACCCCCTCGACATCCCGGTCATCCCGTATTTCCGGACCGGGGCCGAGAATGTCCGGGCCCTGACAAGGATCCAGAAGGACAAACCCATCTGCTACGTCCCGACCTTCAAGCAGACGAAGTACCTGAGGAATCTGGCGGAGAGCAAGGAGGCGATGAGGGTGCAGCTCGTCGACGGGACGGAGTGCTGGAACAAGTACTGCCCCCGCGGCCACAAGGCCTGCCTCCCCTTCTTCACCAAGAAGACGCACGTCTGCGCTCAGTTCATCAAGAGCGACAAGCGCTGCATGAGACAAGACGTCGGGGCGCCGCTCATCTGCGACAAAGTCGCTTTGGGGGTCTTGAAGCTCTGCCGGGAGAATCGCCCGATGCTCTTCCAGGTATGTCTGACTGAATTTAGTTTAGTTAGACAAATAATCGGTTATTTCACTGGGTGTTTCACTATTACACTTTCTACAAATTTTTCTTTAGAAAACTACCTTTTTTGCCTTAAAAACAACTTTTTTCAATTTTTGACAACTTTTGCGGATTCAGCGTTGAATTTTCTGTACGCCAAGTGCACATTCATTAAAAGAAACAACTTCCAAGCAATTGCAGTTCGAACATTGAAAATTGAAAAAAAAAAATAATAATAGGTTTTGGAAAATAATTGTACGTTAACTGCATTTCCAAAACGTGCTGGAAGTTGTCAAATTTCAGGAAAACTAGCAAATTTAATCAGCTTACTAATGGTATATAGTCCAGTAAATCTAGGTTCAAAAAGGCCGCCGTTTTCAGGAAAACCGTATAGAAGTTTTTTTCTCAATGGTTCTCTGTGTTTTTTGGGTCTCTGAATCTGAATTTTAGGTTTGTCCCCTCGCCAGAGGTGAGCTAACTTCAGGAAACGCAAAAAACATCGAACATTTCGGACTTTTTTCAGTTTTTTGCATAAATCTTGAAAACAGTATGTTCTAGCGAAAATACTACTATGTAGGTATAAAATTAAAGTAGATAACATTTCCTACAAGATTATATAGTCATGTTTTTTTTTTCTATTTTCAATTGGACCGCCTCTAGAGCGCTCTGAAAATAGACCATTTTTTGACTCCAAGTGAATAATGCAGGAAACATGAATCTACCATTGCTCATCTATGCCATTGAGTTGTGATATGCCTATACAATGTTTTTCAATTTATATCTGATTAGTCTGGGTCATTATAATTGATTGGACGATCGTCAGTGAAGTGCGCTTACAGAGGGTTCATCCACTCGGCGCCGGGCGCCTACGCCAGCGTAGTTACCGTTCCTCCCTTCCATCTCCTTACCTGTTTTCTTGCTGCAAGCTCAAGCCAGCTGCAGCTGGCTTGGTCAGTTTTGACCGCCTATTGTCAACCAGATATATATGAACTATGATATTCAGAATCACTAATTCAGATTAAAATGAATTTGTATTGGATAAAATCAGATCTAAATGTACAAAGTGTCCCCGACATTAGTATTTTTTCACCATATAAATGACACCAGTGTCAGTAACTTGTCACTTCGCAAGGGACTGATGGTTTTGGAATGTGTTAGTGGATTATATCTAAGGAGGAAATGGAATACAAGGCGGTCGTGTTTCTTAAATACTTTTTAACCATTAACGAAAATTTTGATGGGGTAATTGCAATTATTTCAGAAAAAGAGCAGAATTGAGAGAAACCCACAAATAGAACGAACTGTTAAGCATTGCAGCATTACAGTCACGCCTATGAAGGGAATCCTACGTTACTGCAATACATTGGTTAATTGGTATTTTCTTTGTATAATGTAAATATGGAAATGATAAAGGTCTGATTTGTCTAATTGAATCTGAGCATCTTTGCTGGTACAATGGGTGCCATTGGCTGGTTCAAAGAGAACACAATAAAAACGAAGGGTTACCAACTGATTTTAGGTCTATATGTTCAGTGAAATGATATTGTTTTTATCGTGCCATTTATTTTATAATTAACTAAAATTTATGAATGCTTTACATACATACGAGCACTTTCAGTGCTACGGCTATAACTACAAATCTAATTAATTGTAACCAAGCGATACTCGATAATATTGTGTATTCGACGTATTTAATCAATATTCTAAACGATTCAAGTTGTTCAAATTTCATGCATTCTGATCATATTAATGATGATCTAACCCACCAATATGATACAAGTATAATATATTTGTATTTTTTCTACCCAATTTATTGGAAAAAATTATACAGCAGTATTCACAAAAATCAACACCTACCATCCCGAGCTCCCTCCTTAAATGATGAGATTATCATCACTGTTGTTTTTATCACTTGACGTCAATGTTGATCGTTCTTGACGCGTGGTACAATGTGGATTCCTTCTTTCCGACCAGGGTATGCAAATAATAGGTAGTTTGAATTTTCGAACTAACTTATTAACAATACCTACTTGTCCTTACATGTAACTATTAGAATGTTAACCTTCAGTGTTCTCTTCGTTCGATGTTTCCATGGAACCGCGGGTCTCAATATATTGCAAATTTTGGAAAAAATCCGCTTTTCCGCTAAAATGGTCTTGTTCGCAAGTACAGGTGCATCGACCTATGAACAATTCACTCCTCAAAGAAAGCGGAAGTTAATGATTTGATGAATTAGTTGATTTTTGGTTCGATTCATACCTTACCAACATGGCAATTCTTGAATTTGCCGCTATTGCGTATAAGCCAGTTGTATGAACTATATATGAAATATAAACCGCCTTATTATCATTTTGCTGAAAATATCCAATTACGATTCTGGTCAATTCGCAAAACTGGGAGGAGCGCGGTTTCAAAAAATGGGAGTTCCGCTGATAGCGCACCTCACTGACGACCGTCCAACCAATTATAATGACCCTGATTTATCAGATATTATTTGAAAAACATTGTATAGGCATATCACAACTCAATGGCATAGATGAGCAACGGTAGATTCAAGTTTCCTGCATTTTTCACTTGGAGTAAAAAAAATGGTCTATTTTCATAGCGCTCTAGCGGCGGTCCTATTAGAGATAGAAGACAATTGACTATATAATCATCTAGGAAATGTTGTGTGCTTTAATATTGTACATAGTAGTATTTTCGCTAACACATACCGTTTTCGAGATAAATGCAAAAAACTATAAAAAGTCCGACATTTTCGATGTTTTTCGCGTTTCCTGAAGTTAGCTCACAGCTGGCGAGGGGGCAAACCTGAAATTCGGATTCAGCGACCCAAAAAACATAGAAAACCGTAGAGAAAAAAACTTCTATACGTTTTTCTTCGGAAAATCCTATTTTTACTTTACTAATAGTCAACTCTGCGATTCTTTGTCAATTTCTCGAAATTCAAGTTTGAATGCGAAAAAAAAAAAATTCCAGTCATGCAGCATGATCGTATGAGCGACTTTCCGTGAATTATCGTATTATATTACGTTGAATTGTTTTCGAATTAGAGCTTTTTGAGTGCAATGAAATTGTTAACTATTGATTTTAGGACAAAAACGTATTTTAGATAATAGCCTGCTATCCAAAAAAGAAGTTTTGGATTTTTAGCTTTTTTTGCTTGTGTTTGTCGATTTTTTAGTAATTTTAATGAAATTTAACTACATTTTTCAGCATAATTATGTACATAAATTTTTGAATTTTCTATTTTATAGTTAATAAACTGTATTTGAGCAACATTCTGCAAAAAAACACGATTTCAACGATATTTAGCTGTTTCAAGCCATTTTTAGTGATTTTTTTTAGCACATTTTTTGAAATTTTACCAATTTAAAGTGCTCAAAAAGTGCTGGCCGACGAACTCATCCTTTCTTTTAGAACACTCTGTATAGATGTTTGATAACTAGCAACTGCCGGGAGCGAGACGGCCCAGCCTCCGTCTTTGCTAGCTCCTTCTAGCATTATGTAGTTGATAAAGATAACCATGGAAACTCAACCTCTATTGATAGAACCTTCTTTCGTGATAATAAGTAACTGTAGAAATAACTCAGTCTTCTCCGCCCAAACATAGTAGGTAACTTTCGTGGTAAGCGATGCCTAAGGTTGATGGCCTTTATTGTGGCTAGCTGAATCTTTATTCTTGTTACGAATACGCTAGCCTCCTGATAAATATTGCAAACTCTTTATGCAGTGCGCCATCACAAGAACTTACCAACGGAGTGAAGGAACCCCGTAAATCTTCAGCGGCCTGGTCATATTTTGCATGCTTTTCTTAGGCTGCCCTTCTGGATGTTGTTTGCCAGTCTTGGGAGCCGAATTCAATATTGAAATTCATCCTCACTCGTAATCATGATTGTTGTGGCTACGTGTGAGGATAAATTTGAATATTGAATTTGTCTCCTGTAACGGGAGGGGTCCGGGGCCGGTTACGGACACCCGACCGGTGAAGCATGGGGGTTTTCTTTCTTGTCCTCATGCCCCAGAGTAATTAATGTATTCCTAGTATCCTTAAAGTCTTCTATTCTGATCTCTTGTTTCTGTTCTTCATAATTCTAATAATTCATAATATTACTGTGTATAATGATAGCAATAAAGAAAATCTGAAATCTGAATCTGAATCTTTCCAGGGATTCAATGAAAACGTTCTGGACTCGATGAACAGATATCAGAACATGTCAATCAAGCTGAGGGAATACATCAAAATCCTCGAAGAGGAAAAGAAGAAGCCCAGGAGGGGAAGATGGTCCAAATGAAGAAAATTCTCTCGACCGAAAAACTTCGGTTATGCGGCTTACCTGGTGGTCCAAACCCACCTCTCCGTTGATTTAATTGCTCGTCTCTTTTGAGCGTTCGTTTTTTATTTATTCCTTTTTCGACAAGTTTCGTGTGTAACTTTATGTATTTTATTTTTGAGTTGGTTTTTGTAATAAACTGATCAATCTTCTTACTGAAATTATGACGACAAATTCAATTTAGTTAAAACGAGACCGTTCAAAAAATTAATTACTATCTTTTATCGTAATATGATTTCGATTAAAATGTAAAATAATATTGGAAAAAAAGAACTCGAAATCCCCTACCGCTGTGGGGGGTAGATTTCGACGGTTAGATTTGATTTTCCGACTCAAGGACGCCATTTTTATTACAATTCAAACGTTGTGTTGTGGCTGTTATCTTCGGTCACTCTTCAATTTTTTGCGTATTAAGGTTATTTGATTACAATATTACTTGTAGTACTCCAAGTATTGTTTACTTAACCGTTTATTGTTGTTTAAATTAGGTATTGCAATTAACACACTCACGTTATTAGAAATAGCGCCGATAAGTAAATATAATGAAGAATATTTGACGTATGGGTTTACATGTTTAGAAGTTAGCGTTGAAATAGAAAATCTTAAGGTGTATTTGCGGTAGTATACTCCAATGGTGGATGATTCCTTGAACTAGTGATATTAGAGAGTTTTTGGTGACCACTAACGTACCCTTAACGTCACCCTAACGTACCCAAGAGTACGTGACCTTGAGGGTACGTTAGCAACGTTGTACGTTAGAATGGCTCATTTAAAGTCACTCGTTTTGGGACCAAAAGGCACACGTCACCAGCTTAAACTTTATGAAATTTGAATTCAGGATTGAAAATTTGCGTTTCATTTCGAAATGAAGAAATTTACTAGTCAAACAGTGGACAACAAGACAGCTGGGAGGAAAATATCGCGTTGCCCAACCACCGTTAACGTGACATCAAAACTAAGGCAACCGTTCTCCCGGTTCCATTTGGGTTAGCATCTTCATTTGCTCCCTCAAGACTATGGAGACGGGTGACGTTAAGTTGAAGTCGCCAAAAACTCTCTAATGAGATGAAATTTAACGCCGATGCTCTTCTGTGAACTTGAAAAAATAAAGCTATGGTCAAGTGAGGTAAGAGTTGTGTCAGACACAAAAGCATTACGTAGATCCATAATTTGAAATGCCTTATTGCGTTTTTCATTATAAATCTTTACTAGGCACCTAACAAAAGTAGTAAATGAACTCTTTGTCAAATATAAAGCGGTCGGCAGAAACTGCTAGTCCTTGTAAGTGTTCCGCCACTGCAAAAAGGGTATAATCCAGTGGTGCCTTGCCGTTTCAGAAAAAAAACCCCAAATTCACGAAAAAATCCCTAAAATCCTCAGCAAAAACTACGAAATCTCCCAAATTTAAGGTGCTGTTAAAAGCGATTTTGGACACAACATTGATCACAAATCGAATTACTTAGTAGGTAATAAAAGGTCATATAACAAGGAAAACAATGTGGAAGAAAACAGGAAAAACTCCGTTACCAACAGTAGGGAGGTACTTTTGGGGAATCATGTTGTCAATAAAAGAAAAACTTGATGGGTAACTTTCACACGAGTAATAAATTTGAATAGGTTAACATCAACATAAAATGGATCCAAAAAAAAAAAAAAAAAGTAAGCCAACAAGTATGACTAGTAAGTAAAATAGGAAAAAATACAAGTACCTACACCCACTGTACATGATGTAGAAAGATCCATATATTTTTCCTCCAAAATTTTGGAGAAAAACATTTTTCTTGGGGTTACAACTCCTTCCCTTTCCTACATCTTCACTAACTCTCGTCTGATTTGGTTTGGCTAACTGACGTTCGTGCCTGACACTGTCCGTTCGTTTCATTCGTCGTTGTTCTGAGAATAATTCAGTGGAGGGATAATTTTTTCATTTGTATTTATGGTGAAATTCACCTTTGATTCATATGTAAGGCAGTAAAAAAAAAAAAAATATAAATCATGGATTGTCAGTGAAGCTCAAAAATCCCCAGAAACCCCCTCCCACACTTCATCCCCATAGGGCTCTGAGATCCCTTAAAAATCCCCCACGTGGGGATAAATCCCCCGCGTTGGCAGCACTGGTATAATCCCCTGAGCTACAGAATACACCTATCCCAACAATACGCTCTAGTAACAAGTGTTGTTGCAGTGAAACCCGATGCCTTCCTCGCGGTATTTGCTCGAATTTATCAGCCTTCACGCTAGAGGTCTCCCGTCGCTCCGAATTATCCGGTAGATGCCTAATGAAACGGCGTAGTGGGGTGTATTTAGTTAGCTGGTGACAAATTAATAACCATTGAATGTTATCTCTATCGCCGTGTTGTGTATGGTAGGACTATGGCGGGGCGGCGATGCAATTAATATTCGATTTATTGGGGCAAGGTATTGTTACTAGACGTTCAACAAGCACGTCCAACCCCCATCACCAGTGCCATCTAGATCCAATTCTTCGTCATATTCGACCTCAGTGACATCATTTTAGGCGTCAAATCTGATCTGGTTGTCCAATTAATCTGTATTTTGCTAAACGGATTGATTTAGGATATTTTTTATCTTTGAGATGCGAGCTTGCTAGCATCCAGACCACCAAACTATAAAAATCGGTCTTATCTATTACGTAGGCCTGTTTCATTATACGGAGGCCGATTATGGTTTATAGCATTCGCACTTTGAATTAAACCTTTCGCGAATTGAATTAAACTTTCCGCGAATTGAATTAGACTTTCCGCAAAATGAATTAAACTTTTCGCAAATTGAATTCAACTTTTCGCAAATTGAATTCAACTTTTCGCAAATTGAATTAAACTTTTCGCAAATTAACCTTAGGCGAATCTGTTGTTTTAATCAAAACAAAATGTAAAACTTCAACAAAATGTATTATATTGTGACAAATCATGCAAGTGATGGAACGAGCACGAAAGTTGTAGATTTAAACATAATCCAGCTCCTCACGAACTTAATCTGAAGGTAAATTATTTATTTATTAATAACAAAACTGAGCTCGCAACGTATCCATCTATAGTTGACATTTTATATAATTGATAGGCATTAGCAAGAAGACTTCTAAAAGCAAAAGGTAATGGAGAGGTCGTCCAAGAGCAGCAGTTGTGAGCAGCAGAAACATATCCATCACGTTTGCAAAAATGCTGAGCCGTCCTATGAGGATAGCTTTTGGTACCTAGCAACAGGGAGGGAACAGTGTTCCTTTCTTGCTGTTTTTTCTTTTAAATTTAAGCCGCGTCTCAACCGGAAGGGTTTTTCAATGTTATTGATCTTTTCACGTATGTAGGTTTAATTCAATTTGCGGAAAGTTTAATTCAATTTGCGAAAAGTTTAATTCATTTTGCGAAAAGTTTAATTCATTTTGCGGAAAGTCTAATTCAATTCGCGGAAAGTTTAATTCAATTCGCGAAAGGTTTAATTCAAAGTGCGAATGCTATATAAGGCGCCGGTTTATTATACGAAGGCTGGTGGTGGGGGGAATCTTGAATCTTGTATTGTTTTAATTTCCACATTGGGTTTTGCCTGTTAAATAAATACGTGAAAAGATCCATTTTGCGTTGCAGTACTGATGTATTTTGCAAATGTGGTTACCACCCACTTACACCACATATTATCAGTGCTTTTAACAATTTATGTAGGAAGTTATGTAACTTCTACCTACAGCCATTATTATTAGTTCTAGGTATCTTTTTTTTAATTCATTTATTGGTTTTATGCAAATTGTACATGTACCAGAACTATAATGAAATGGGAATGGTGTATATATCTTGAAATTCCGTCTGTGTTTGATGTCATCCGTATAGTTTGCTGTGATCTTGTTGTCAAATGTTATCTTCTGTTTCTGTGCCCAATATTATTTCCTGCGCCATTTTTTCGGGGTGGAGAGGCTTTCCCCCCGTGTTTGGCCGGTCAGGGTCTGAGAGCCCCGACCGGCCCGGACCCACCCACCATGACGGCTCCCGGGGCCACCAGCTCATTTCTGAACAGGCAGCCCTTAACGGATGTTGTGGAGACTCTCTACACATCCTGGAGAATTGATCAAGGGGCCCGCCCCCGGGCTGGTCAAAACCCTCGACCCATTCCAGCTGTTTTCTCTTGTTTTTCCTCTCTGGTACTTTTCATGACGGCTATCTCAGATGTCTATCTCACTTTTTTCCAAAAATTCAACTAAAGAGGAGTCACTGTCAAGGAGGTCGCCCCCGGGCCGACCAGAACAACCTAACCATTCTCATTAACAATTTCACCTATAGTCCATCAAATCTTCACAATACTATCAATTAAAAATGCTAAAAGGCTGGAAATAACACTTGATTTTGAAGTATAAACAATTGAGTCAAAATTAAAAGGACGTTCTAAATTTATAACAGAGTCGAAGAAAAGTTTCCCCTTTGCTTCATGCTTGTGGCATAGCATCAGTACGTGTTCCAAGTCATCCACTTCTCCACATAGTTAACAGAGGCGATATGTGATCACATTAATACGGAAGAGATATGATGAGCACATTCCAATGTTCATCCTTAGCCTTTCCATCATCAGAATTTCTCTTCTTCCAAGGTATTCTCTAATTCTAGGTATTAAAAATGTATATATATGTTAGATTACATGGTGTAAACCCCATTAGTAAAGCTTAACTAGACCCAGAACTGAATTTATTTATTTATCTAATTCCATCCAATGTTAGGAAGAAAAAAATAAATATTATCCATTTTGTGTTATAGTACGGTGTTATCATTGCTCATGCGTTTGAAATTATTTTTGCTCAAGTTATTTATGTAGGAAGTCATGTTACTTATATCAACATAAAGCTAATTGAAGACCTTCAAGTCCTAAATAAGGCCAAAGTGCCAAAAACTTCAAAAAAGTTATCGCAATTTTGAGGATTTATAATCTCCAAAATGTATTCAGTGTGCATTCAAAATTCCTTAAAGTTTTTTTGCGATACCTTTTTTGTAAGTGCTGATATTTCCCGCAGCCAGCACCTTCACAGAACTTCTTTGTGATTAATAAAAAAATAATATTGTTTTTGAAAAGCTCAAAAGGGCCAATGTACCATCCCAGTTTCCCAAAAGCGTGTAAGTGCCATTAGTTTATCTATCAATGACTATTGATCACTACCTAACTTTATGTTGAAAATATTGGTCCCCGATCCATTTTACTAATCAAGAGTAGCTGTGAACAACATCAACCAACAAATAAAGAGGAGAAACCAACATAAAACGACTGCAGTGTTGCCCGAAAACGGGATGGCAGTGGATGCCCTTTCGCAAAAAATCTGTTCTGGATCTCTTGAAAAAAGTAGGTAAATATTGACAATCAAACAAGCTTTTTGGCTGTCGATTTCAAAACAAATAGCAACTAGTTGGAACATAGGACCTTTCTTGATATATTCCCGGTGGCACATAGGTATCAAATATCGAAAAAATTAAAAACTTCCGAGATGGTACGAGATGGTAGGTGTGGGGACCTACCTACAGCAAGATCGTCGATATTTATTTCATTTTAGTCTTGAGTTTTTTATTTCATTATTTAATTACAACCAGTGACCGGCATGGCATGGCATGACGGCATGTCATACTGGTAACTAGGATTATTGAAACAATAAAAAATTCATTCGCTTCTCAGATCTCGTTCGAATAATTTTGTTCTAATTTAAAAATCTATTTTATTCTAATTTAATATCATTCTTCTGGTTCCTTAATTTTGATAGTTCTGCATTCCAAATATAATCTAAATTTGTGTGGTATCTTTCCACAAAAGTGACTGGAGTGATACCCCACAGTAGGCCTTTTGTACCTGAAGGTCTTCAATTATTAATTCGTTGTATAAGTTTTGTAAGTTCGACCAAATATGGTAGAGCTAAAGTAGACCCAAAACTATAGAAAGTGCAATTAACTAACAGCAACGAATGAAATAGCAACGACGTTATTTTTTGTTCAGCTATAGAATAAAATCTTGAAACAATGCAATCATTGGTCCTGCTATAGAATATATCCCAACAATACACTCTTGTAACAAGTGTTGTTGCAATGAAACCCGATGCCTTCCACGCGGTATTTGCCCAAATTTATCAGCCTTCACGCTAGAGGTCCCCCGCCGCTCTTCACCGTATTAACCGGTAGATGCCTGATGAAACGGCGTAGTAGTGGGGTGCATTTAGTTAGCTGGTGACAAATTAATAACCACTGAATGTTATCTCTATCGCCGTGTTGAGTATAGTAGGACTATGGCTGGGCAACAATGCAATTAATATTCGATTTATTGGGGCAAGGTATTACGAAGAAAACAATATTACGATATTACGAAGAAAACAATAAATATTATCCATTTTGCGTTAGAGTAGGTACTGTTTTACATTGCACATATGATTATCAACAACATACACCAGAAATTATTTCTGTTCTAGTTATTTATGTAGGAAGTCATGTTACTTATATAAACAGAACTAATTATTAGTTCTTGGTGTAAGAAGGTACCTACTGTAAGTTCGACCCCAATAGTAGAGCTTAAATAGACCCAAAACCATAGGAAGTTCAATTAACTAACAACAACGAATTAAATAAGCTATATTCAAGATTATTTTTTTGTCCAGCTATAGAATACAATCTTGTAACAATGCAATCATTGGTCCTGCTATAGAATATATCCCAACAATACACTCTTGTAACAAGTGTTGTTGCAATGAAACCCGATGCCTTCCACGCGGTATTTGCCCAAATTTATCAGCCTTCACGCTAGAGGTCCCCCGTCGTTCCCGCCGGATTATCCGGTAGAAGAGAAAATCGCGGGAGAAGCCTAATAGGGCGGCGTAATGGGGCGTACGTGGGGGGCGGCGGGGGCGGTAAAAGCGACCCTATCGGGAGGATGAGGGTCCTCGGACCGCTTCCCGATCGTCGGGAAATGACTTCAATACGTCTTCCGCTCCTTCCACCCTCCGGGGACCCTCCCGCATTATTTTCCCATTAAACCCACCAGTTCTGAGCTATCGAAACCCAAATCTAACAAACGTCATCTCAGCTTTAACCGCAAATGTTTACTGTTAGTCCCCACTTTTTTGTAATTCTGATTTCACACGTAGAAAATAAAGCTATTGCAATGGCTCCAAAAATTGTTGAAAATTTTCTTCATTGAAATCCGTTTTGAGGCAATTCTGAAACGAATCCTAGAGTTTAACATTTTTTCATATAGATATATATTTATTTATTTATTTATTTATATTTATATGTGTGTCCTTCCAGACGATAACTCTTCTTAGCTTGAGATAACAATTCCGTTCTTTCGCCAAAAAAGCAAGCTTTCCGAACAAATGGACGAGTTTGTTGGCCAAAATTTTTTGAGCACATCAAATTTATCAAATTTCACAAAAGTGCTGAAAAAACTACTAAAAATAACAAAAAACGGCTAAAAACCATTACATTTATATTCTTTAGCAGAATATTGCTCAAATAAAGTTGACTATAAAATAGAGCATTAAAAAATTTATGTGCAAGATCATGCTGAAAAATGAACTTATAATTAATTAAAATGTTCTAAAAATCGATAAAAACTCAAAAAAAGTTGGAAATTGAAAATCTCTTTTTGTATCGCAAAATATTATTTAGAACGACTTTTTTGGCATAAAATTGGTAGTTAACAATTTCTTTGCACTCAAAGTGTTCGATTTTCAAAACAGTGTAACATAATGTTTCTAGTACGATAATTTACGAAAATTCGCTCATACGATCATGCTGCATGACTAGAACTTTTTTTAATCAAATTTTCATGCGTAAAATGAAGTTACAGCTACGGCGTAAAAAAGTTTAGAATGCAAATTTTAGAAAAAAGTTCACACGGAAATCCGCTCCATTATTGCATTCTAGATTTTAAAACGGATTCTAGATTGTAACGTTTCTGGTCGTTAACCCATTTCCGCTGACTGTAACACGTAGGTACAGTCTGAACTGCACTTAGTTACAAAAAATATACGTGAAAATACACCAAAAATAGGATAAAATGCCTTCAACTGCCTATTTCAACTCAATCCGTTCTCGAGATGTCATTTTTTAAATGTTTTTTTTTTTTTTTTTTTTTTCCCAAAAAAACCGTGATTCTTTCCTTATAAACTCAAATTTCTCCACTTTACTTCATTTAATTTCAATTTTTTAACCACATTTTCAGAGTCATCATTAGGGTTTCTATAAGCATGGTGCACCTTGATTCCAAAAAAGAACCATCTGTTGCTAAGCCTTAGCCGGATATGAAAAGATGAAATTTCTAAAAACCTTTAAAATTTCCACACACAAAAAATAATAATAATAAAATACATAAAATAAAATAAAATAATAAATAAATAAAAATCCTTGATACTCGCAAATTGTATGATGCTTTTTCCAACGGTATTGTCAATTTTACTTTTACGTTGCTATTTAGTGGAGAAAATTCTATTTCAATGTTGAAAAATGTGGCTTTCTCAATGGAATCAAGTTTTCTTGAAAAATTACCCTCCATGAAAATACTAGTATGGAGTCAGCTTCCACGTTTTTCTTTTCTGTTATTTGTTTTATTTTATTTTTTCACGTTGAATCGAAAAGAAACACTTGCAGATCCCTCCAGCTCCGTTATAACCAAGTTTTACACTTTAATTAAGTAGTTTTACCCCATAGTACTCTTACAATTAAGCACAACAAACAAACTAAAACACAGACACACACACAGAAGGAAACGGAACGAAAGTTGTTTGGAACGGTTTAAAACGTAAATGTGAATGGAGTTTTACCACTGTAAAAAATCAACAACCGTTTGAGTTTTCGGAGACTAAAACTTGTCCATCTCTCAAAAGCGAAAGCAACGCTTCCGCTACCTATTGGTAGACTTGGGAACAATTTAAGAGATTACATTAAGCATCTAGGTACCAATACTTCACTAGTTAATACGACCGTACGGACAATAGTTAATAATCTGATTAGATTTGGCAAGGTTAGAATAAATCCATTGGATCTATATCACCTGATATTTCAATCATTGGTATTATATCAGCTGATATTTACATTGCGATTTTTGTGTTTCCCGGTCTCACTATCTAGCGATTTTTCATGGAATTTAGAGCTTGATTTTCTAATCAATTGATTCGCTAGTAGCGTATGGTTTCTCTATCTTGAAATCCGAAGGTTTGTTATCGAAGTTCAAGCCCTTATGGAAAGCGAACCGTTCAACGTACAGCGTTGCGGGTTGTTTCAATCGATTCTTTGGGTTACATTTATCATTGAAAAGCAAATACACTGCCAAGGAAATGGCACATGAGCTTCCTCGTGACCTTCACAGTACGTCACCATTAAATTCCAGAAAACTAGAAACGACCGGTTCTGGCATCAGGGAATTAATAATGTGGGAAATTGGGAGCTGAAAGGCACATATAATAATTGAAATTAATAAGTAAAATTTTGATTTTAATATGGGACCAACCAGGATGTAGTCCGCATGTTCCCTGAAAATTGTGGAAATTACGGCTGTTGCAAGGACCGTAACAAGAATATTTCCTTCACGCATGCGCAGAGCGTACCGCTAATGCAAATTATGATGATTGTCTTATGGGACCTCAAGGGACCTTACCCACATCATCCCTGAAAATCTGACCGAAATCCGTTCAACATTGACCGAGTTATGACCGTCACAAGGAATTCACGTTAGCGCCTGCGCAGAAGCTACCGTTGATTCGATCATGATGAAGTTGATAGGGCTGATCTAGAGCTTAACCCGCACGATCCCTCAAAATTTGGTTAAAATCGGATCAAAATTGTGGAAGTTATGGCTGTTACAAGGAAATGTGGACGGACAGACAGACAGACAGACACGGAACCAAATTTGTTCAGGAGGCTCTGAAACGCAAAATGCGAGTGGAAATTTTGATTTTGGAGCAAAATTTTTTTTCATTTCGAAAGTGAAAACAAAGCTTCCGCTGCCTTGCAGTCTCGGAAGCAAAATCATTACTCACTTGGAAAGTTTTTGAGATCTCGATTTTGAATGTTTAGCCCTTCAATACGACCCTTTAGGGTTGATTAAAATTGATGCCGAGCTTTTAGAGCGATCCAGACCCCAAATGTAATTTTTAACACAAGTTACATAAAGTTTGATCTTGTAATTTTGGAGAAAAGTCACGGGCGGCGGACGATCGGAATTTTTCCTTTTTTTATTATCCGATTTTTGGATTCTACGCATCTTGAAACGTAAACAAAAAAATTTTTAGATGGGGTGAATTTTTAACATGGAATCATGTTTTAGCGATAGATCCCCCGCCGAAAAGTGAGACTATAAAGTGAGATGAAAGTAGCGCCAATAATTGTGATGATTTCCGCTTACAACCGAGTCGTTGCTAGGGATATGATACTTCGTCGTTTTCCATCCCACAAAATTCGTTGACCATTCGTTCGAAAGCTCTCGATTTATCCAACCATACTATATTAACTACTCCGAAGTGCGTGGCCCACAAGCTGAGTTAGGAGCATGGTTATATGAATAATTGTTTACACACAGGTGATCATTCTCAATTATTGATATTGTGAACATGATTGCAACCGCTGGTTAATTTCTGATAAAAACATGATTCCATGTTTTTTACATTGTAGCAGTCAGGCTCAAAGTAATAACATCCGGGGGGGGGGGGGGGGGGTCCAGGGGGGCGAAGCCCCTGTTTTTTTTTCTTTTTTTCTTATGTATGTATATATTTGCACTTCATACAATACATCACAAAAATAGTGTACTTCAAAAATAGAAAAATAACTGTTACTTACAATAATATTCTTTTCAAATTGGGTACATATATGAAAAAATACATTGTGCCACGAAGATTTAAGTTCATAAGGAACTTGTGTTTCCCCGTGGAGTCAAATTGGAGTTCTTTTCAAATTTAAGTTCTTGGTCAAATATAAAGGTTTATTATTGAAAATAATGAACCGAAATTTGTGATATTAAGTTCAACTGTCTTATTGGAGTCATTGAAAGAGTTTCATTTTCACGAAAACTCGTTGAAAAAGTCAAATCGTTGCTAAACTCCATCCGGTTCTCGCTTAAATCTGACATTGTAAGAGCGATCCTATGAGCGCTGACCCCACTTAAAAGTTTAACGCAAGTTGGGCGCCGGAGCAGCTGGTCAGCTCTGAGGAGGAGCCCGTGGGCGGAATTAACATACCCGCGACACAGCTGCATTCGGAGCCTCACACACGTTCCAGATCCTCCTATCCCCATCTCAGTAAACTCAGTCCACAGTTGCGTATCTACACTGGGCTGTTCATTAATAAACGTAAACCTCTGTTTAATACTATACAAACTTGAGCTACCTCTCAGTTTCCAACTGTTCGTGTTTCATTGGGTCACGCAGAAACGTCGTCTGAAGGAACCGTATGTCGGGGTTGTTTGATTTAAATCACGTTTTAAACAGCCAATTAAAGCCGTGATTTAAATCAAAACCTTACAACAAATCAAAATCAGAACAAATGCAATGAGTGACTTTCATGAGTTATGATTTCACACATTCAATTGCAGATTCATATACAGGGTGTCCTACAAGACGTTGACCCCCCTGTTAAAATCGTTATTTGTGGATGCAAGAAAAAAATTTTTTTTTCACACTTCATGTTTATAAAATGAAAAAATTGCGCAGCGCCCATTAAGCGACCATGCGTAACCAACATCAACTTTGTTTGTTCAAATGAGAACCCCCCTTTTTTATTCCATATTCGGATTTCACAAACGATTTCATGAAGATTTGACCCCTCATTCGATTTTTTCGGCCACGCGCAACCCATTCAGCGAGCGCTCAAAGTTGCAAAAACCTATGGTTCCGAAATTCGGATGTACGAAGTACCCAAGTGTGACTCATGAAATTTCATCATTTTTCGACGCTGAGTCAGTGGTGCTATCCGTTTTTTCATTTGACTAAACAATAACGCATTTACAGGCCAAAATGTGGTTATTTTAAGCGATAAATAGTCTCCCGAAGTGTGTGTTGATTTCTTTTTTCTTCTCTCTATTCCCCTCCTCTTTTCTCAACCGGGCTGGGAACCGGGTACGGCCGAATTAAAATAAAATTAAAACGTCCTTCATTTTTTAAATTAAAAAACCTCACTTTTTTTATTTTCTTTACTAAAAGTGTAGCTTTTCATCCACCAGATGAGGTTTTTTAATTTAAAAAATGAAGGACTTTTTTTATTTTCTTTTAACTCTGCCGTAGCCGGTCCCCAGCCCGGTTGAGAAAAGAGGAGGGAAATAGAGAGAAAAGGAAATCAACACACACTTGGGGAGACTATTTTATGCTTAAAATAACCACATTTTGGCCTGTAAAAGCGTTAAAATTTAGTCAAATGAAAAAATGAATAGCACCACGTGAGTCAGCGTCGAAAAATTATGAAATTTCATGTGTCACACTTGGGTACTTCGTACATCCGAATTTGTGACACCCTAGATTTGTGCAACTTTGAGCGCTCGCTGAACGGGTTGCGCGTGGCCGAAAAAATCGAATGAGGGGTCAAATCTTCATGAAATTGTGTGTGAAATCCGAATATGGAATAAAAAAGGGGGGTTCACATTTGAAAAAACAAAGTTGATGTTGGTTGCGCATGGTTGCGCAATTGCGCACTGCGCAATTTTGTCATTTCTGAGGTTCTCACAAAAAAAAAACATGAAGTTTGAAAAAATTTTTTTTTTTTTTTTTATCCACAAATAGGTAACGATTTTAACGGGGGGTCAACGTCTCGTTGGACACCCTGTATATTTAGCGCACTTCGAAACCCCCAAGTACCTACGAAACTTTTCAGCTGAAGAGACCGTTTAGTTGGCCAGTAGGTGAATGGGCAGAAAGATTCCGCGTGTCAAAGTAGTGCAAGGTAGTTAAGGGTTCTCCCCTAGGCGGGCGGGGGCCGTGAAGTCATCTTGCAAATGATTTTCAAGAGCCGTTTTACGGGTTAGATACCCATCATATAGCACCTTTTTAAAAGCTCTCTTTCAGTCCTTTCTGAGGAGCAAATGAAAAATAACCATGAAAGATTCTCCACTGTCTTCGTTCTAAGCTTTGGGTTTATTATTCTCGATAAATAGCTGACCCAGGAAAAGTGATTCCGCATAACATATAATGTGTTCTAAATAACACATATTATTATGTGTTGGTTTTTGTTCCAAGTCTACATACGTAGCGGAAGTTTTGTTTTCACTTTCGGGAGAAAACGAAAATTTGGTCTCCAAAATCAAAATTTCTACTCACATTTTACGTTTCAGACCATTCTGAACACAACTTTAGTTCTGTGTGTGTGTGTGTTTTTGTGTGTGTGTGCGCTGGTTGTTGTAACAAGCTTATTTCCACAGTTTTCATCCGATTTGGATGACATTTTTAGGGAATGTGCGAGCTAGGGGGAAAACGATTCCCTATCAGTTTCAATGTTTCTGACTTAATATTTCACTCTGCGCATGCGCAAACGTACATTCTACCGAGCATTATTTTTTCACGCCCTAGTCGTCCGATCTAGCTCAAATTTGTATGATAGTTGGTGATGACGATCCCATATCAATTTCATCATGATCATATCATTAATAGCTACTGCGCATGCGCCAATGTGAAACCCCTGTATCGGCTTAATTTCCATAGTTTTCATCCGATTTTGATGAAATTGTCAGGAAAGAGCGAGTTAGGTTGTAGAAGATCCAGTATCTATTTTATTGTCCTCAACCACCTAAAATCACCTAAAACTACCACACCCTCCTAAAACCAACTAAAACCACATAGCATAGTTAGCTTTCTTCGTAAAGTGTGTACCTACCGACCTGAAGTTAATAAAAAGCCCCGAAGCCAGGAAACTGTTTTTGCGTCGCGACCAATGGTTCGATTCGTCTTGCAGGAGTTCGCGATATGCTATGAGAAAGGCCTATAGGAAGGCCAAAAGACGTGGCTTCAGCGACGTCTTCTTGAATAATATCTTAAACTTAAGAAAGAATATAAATTATTATTGAAAGTGAAAAATAAAGAATATTTCGAAATTTTGAGAAAATAATTTGTTGATTGATTCATGATCCATCCGTCAGGCTTTTATGGCCAATAGGGTTGTAAGGGTAAGACGGATATACGGCTATAACCGCAGCAGAAAATCCTTCATTTTTCGACTCAAGTTTCAACAACACACAAGGTAAACAAACCCCACATGTCCACATTTCGTCAGTCACTTATTATAATTCATTTAAAAAAGCCCTAATCAACCCTAAACTCCTTCTACATACAACCCAAGAAGTTAATCTAGGGACTGGCAGCAGTTCCTATGGAAATTAATGAAATTAAAGATCCTCCCGGAGACTGATGTACTTGGCCGTGCAGCGGAGGTGGATGAGCGATAGAGAATCCTGGACAGGTATGTGTGAATCCACTTTTGTATATTAGGCAGGTTCCTAGGTGCTGTACCTTCCTAGTCATAGCTTGTAACGGCCCGTTATGTCTGTTTTTAGAAACGGAGAGGCCTGAAGATGACATTTTGATGTGGAAAGCTTGCCAATAAAGAAACTCAGAGAAGAAAAAAAATTGTTCTGCTTATATCCGTCTCACCCTGACAACCTCATTGAAAATAATTTGCAAATTACGGAATTCATGAGACTTCTGGTCGTCAGTGAATAGAATTTGGAAGCGTTCCTTGAATACTTCAAAATTGGATGTTAAAGTTGTGGGGGAGTTTGATAATTCCCTTATCCCGTCCACTGATGTTAATGATGCTGATGTGATATTCTGTGGCGCCTTTGACCCAGCATTGGACGGGGGGGATTGTGATGGAGGAGCTCGCAGAGGTTCTAAACTCCTTAAAAAGTAATAAAGCAGTGGGTCCGGATGGTATGATTTATGAATTTTATAAAAACCTCCCGGATGGCTCGTCTTTATTCTGGGCCTCTTTAACTTGCCGTTGAGTAGAGGGTATATATACTGCACTACTATTTCACAAAGCCACAATCAGAAGTGTAATGGACTACGGATGCATCTTCTACGGTTCAGCCGCCAAGACAACATTGAAGAAATTAGACATAGTTCTTGGCCTACTGTTGTCTATGCCAATAAGCGTACCTCTGGCAGAATTATGCCAGCCCCCTCTCGCCCTCCGCCGACAAATGCTAGCAGATCGATATGTCACTCATCTCTTCAGTAGAAACTCCGAGAGCTTTGGTAAACTCCACACTCTAGCAATTAAAAACTTAACCGAAAAATACTGGTTTAAAAAACCTTCTCCAGTTCTATGTGAGAGTCTAATTAATCTGAATGAAGGATTCCGATGGATCTCCTACGTTCCCAAACCGAATAATTTCTTTATTCCGTATAAAGTATTCAAGTCCCCAATACCAGTTACCAATCTGCCAGAGCCCACGAGTTCACTCCCTTCCTCAGTCAATCCACTTGTACGAGAATACATAAATAACAGATGGCCAAGCAATGTGGTTATTGTCACCGATGGCTCCATCCAGAATAATAGTGCTGGATGTGCATATTATGACCCAGCCAGAAATATCACACATGTTTCGTTTATGGAACTGAACAGCTATCTATACAGTAAAATCTTGCGCGGTATCCAAAGCCCTCGCTTGGATTAAACTGGAATACCCTTCGATCCCGAATGTAGTCATTGTGACTGATTCACATAGTGTTGTCTCAAAGCTTCAGAACGTCAACATGAGATCTCGTCTCACTAACATTGAGGGTTCCATACTCCAAACATATGCTGACTTGACTGAAGTAGGAGCGAGAGTAGTTTTTTGCTGGACGAGAGGTCATATCGAAGTTGTAGATAACGAGATAGCAGATGCTGGAGCTCGACTATCCACTGCCCTCCCCCAACCATCACCTTCTAACTAATTTCCACCATCGGACCTGAAACGTATCATTACTTCTCACCTGCGCATCAATTGGAAACGGGAATTTTTACTCTGACCAGACGGTCATTGGTGACAGTCATAAAGAACAGTTTCCACCATCGAACTGGACATCTTGGTTTACTAAAACAACCGAACCAATGTCAAAGCAATATTACAATATCATTGCCCGACTAAGAGCGGGGTATGCTGCACCAACTTATACTAACACCGAATCGGGAAAATAGACACCCCTCAGTGCAGATTTTCTGGGGATATTTTGGAGACCCCAGAGCATTTAGTCTTGGACTGTCTAGCTCACTCTGACCATATACGATCAATGATGAGCAAAATCAACCAAAAAATTCTTCACCCGTACAACCTCGACTCCATCCTTGTGAGAAGTGACGCGGAAGTTTACCTCAGTTTATAAAACAGACATTAAAGTAGTATTTTGCTACTTAATTAAACTTTTTACAAATTTTTCAATCATTTACTTAATACGAAATAATTAACACCTCAAGATTTTAAAACAAACCTACATAAATGTATGTATACTGAAATTGTAACGGCTGTACCTACGTTTTATGAAGCCTATTTAAAAAAAAAGGGTATATACCGGGCATCCTAGCCCTAATACGAACGTTTTTTCTTTACAAAAAAGGAGACGCTTCAAACCCCCAGAATTACAGAGGAATATTCCTTAACACAATGCTTAAGATTTTCAATTCAATTTTGTAGAACAGATTACTCTCCTTGGTAGAAAAACATCATCTTCTCCCTGAGAACCACTGCGATTTTCGTAAGGGACGTTTGTGTGCCGATATGTTTTTACCTAACAGAATTTGACCTCTAAAAATACTAAACTGCCCAAAAGGAAAGTGTTTGTGGCTTTCTTCGAGATTTTTCCCGTGCCTTTGACAGATTAGTTCATGATAAACTTTGGGCTAAGCTGTATAATCTCAATATCAGTAAGTACCAACTTCATAAATACTTTGAAATCCCTGTACAGCAACTCATCTTTCAAGTTTCGTGTGGACGGCGCACAGTGGGGCCAAATGGCCAAAAATGGAAAAACTCCGTATCTTAAAAACGGATCCTCATGTTGCCTTGGGAATGGTTTTATTCAACTCAGGAAGAAAAACTACATAAGAAAAGATAAGAACAAAGTTTTAGAAAATTCCAATCATGCCGCATAAGAAAAGAATACCAAACCCTTGAAAAAATGCGATTAAAAATAGCTACAATTACAAATTTTCTCGTAAATTCTGAATTCTACGCACAATAAAATAGACCGAAAATTGGGTAATTATATAATTTCTTTTTCAAAAATGCACATATGCAAATCATGCACTAAAACTTGCGAAATTTTGTTAACTTATGTGTAAAAACTTATTGTGTTCTAGATTATGATCCAAATATATTATTCTGCGTAGAAATGCAATTTTATGAAAAAACATTTGATATTTTTTGGCAAATTTTACCATTTTTAGCGATTGAGTAGAATCATTATTTAGCTGTTTTCAGCTGTGGCCTTCTCACTTCAAATACCTCTAGAAGCCGAATTCAATCGGTTTTGGACACATTCTTTGAGGGAGGTTGAACCTAGTAGGTACTATCAACCAGAAATGACCGCCCAACTTCGCCGAATGTAGCTCTATTTTGAAAGTTTATCAGACTAAAAATAACCGCCGCAAATGGTTGTTTTCTCTTCAAAATACTTCTGTATCCCTTTCTCCCGCCCGATCAATGTATTTACACTCTTTTTGGTTATAATTCCATCACACCTAAACTGAAGAATCATATAAAAAAATTCCATCATGTAACAAAATGTCAATAATGACTTGAAGCTTAAACGTAACTTTTCTATCTAATATATAAAATTCTCGTGTCACAGTTTTCGTTGCCATACTCCTCCGAAACGGCTTGACCGATTTTGATGAAATTTTTTGTGTTTATCCGGTATCTATGAGAATCGGCCAACATCTATTGTTCATCCCCCTAAATGTTAGGGGTAGTCCACCCCTAAATTTTTTTGTGTTATTTTTTAGACAAAAATTTTTTATTTCTATTTTAATTAACGTCTGCCAAGTTGGGTGGCAGTATAACTTCCTCAAGCGAGCGAAGCGAGCAGCATCCCCCACAGAAGTTAAACCTACCCTTAGAGATCTACCGTTTGCGAGCGAAGCGAGCAACATCCCCTACATGTTTCAATTGTAATACATTCCATGTATACAGCTACACTTTGCGAGCGAAGCGAGCAACATTCCCTACATACTACACTTTGCGAGCGAAGCGAGCAACATTCCCTATATGCCACACTTTGCGAGCGAAGCGAGCAATTTAATGGGGGGTCCGGGGGGCTTGCCCCCCGGCTGGACATGGAGGCGAGTGAAGCGAGCTGGAGCAGCTAGTAAACTATAAAATTTAAGAAAATCCCGCACAAAATCATGTTAAAAAACGCATTTAAATTTGATTAATGTAATATAAATAACAATCAACTTGTAATTTTACGAGTAAAATGCTTGGAATCCTAAACCATTGTTTGATTATCATGTTACTATTTAGAATAAGTTGTTTGCACTCTTTCTTTAGAATAATTTAGAATAATTCTTTGCACTCAAATAGCTCAAATTTCGTACGATTTGGCATAAATACGATAATTTAAGATAATTCGCTCTTATGTTTATGCTGCATGACTTGAAGCTTTCTTAACACCAAGCTATGTGGGATAACGCTGAACACTGTTGGTCGATTATGGGCATGAAAGAGCTTATTGTGTATCAATGACTTTGTCCCTTCTTCCATAGAAATCAAAATAAATCATTTTGATTTCATTGGCAGATTTGGGTAGGGCTCTCAGACTGTTGTTCTCTAATATGCGGATCGTCAGCCCTAGAATGGGCATCCAGGAAAGTTGCTAGTACTTAGTTCTAAGTACAAGTACTAAGTACAAGTAAAAGTACTTGTATCTGTCCTCTCCTTGAATATAATTGAACTTGAACAGAGTTTTTAAGTAAAAATACGAGTATAACGTGAAGGTATAACGTTATAATAGTACTTGTATGTACTTTACTAGAAGTACTTGCACTTGTCTCATTGGTTCCAAGTACAAGTACATTTGAGTAGACAGCTACTTGACCTTGGACACGTTTTTCCACTTGTATTTAGTACTACTTAGTACTTGTAAGTACAATGTGGTCAACACTGGTTTACACTTGCCCGAGTCTGACACAAGCGGATCTTGAAATAACAGATTTAACTCGCAGGAAAACAGATTCAACTCGTAGGAAAACAGATTCAATGCGTAGGAAAACAGATTCGCTCACCAGCGTGATTCACCTGCGGATCGTCAGCCATAGAATGGACATCCAAGAAAGTTGCCAGTACTTGCAGTTCTAGGTGCAAGTACTAAGTTCAAGTATATGTACTTGTACCTATCTATCATCTCCTGGAATATACTTGAACTTGAACTGAGAGCTGGTAAGTCAAAATACAAGTATAACGTTATAACAGTACTTGTATGTACTAGTATTTGCATTTGTCTCATTGGTTCCAAGTACAAGTACATTTGAGTAGGCACCTAGGTACTTGACCTTATACACGTTTTTTCAAGTTCTTCCACTTGTATTTAGTACTACTTAGTTTCTTAACACCAAGCTATGTGGGATAACGCTGAACACTGTTGGTCGATTATGGGCATGAAAGAGCTTATTGTGTATCAATGACTTTGTCTCTTCTTCCATAGAAATCAAAATAAATCATTTTGATTTCATTGGCAGATTTTGGTAGGGCTCCCAGACTGTTGTTCTCTAATATGTGGATCGTCAGCCCTAGAATGGGCATCCAGGAAAGTTGCCAGTACTTAGTTCCAAGTACAAGTAGTAAGTACAAGTAAAAGTACTTGTATCTGTCCTCTCCTTGAATATAATTGAACTTGAACAGAGAGTTTTTAAGTAAAAATACGAGTATAACGTGAAGGTATAACGTTATAATAGTACTTGTATGTACTTTACTAGAAGTACTTGCACTTGTCTCATTGGTTCCAAGTACAAGTACATTTGAGAAGGCACCTACTTGACCTTGAACACGTTTTTCCACTTGTATTTAGTACTACTTAGTACTTGTAAGTACAATGTGGTCAACAGTGGTTTACACTTATTGTGCCCGAAGTCTGACACAAGCCGATCTTGAAATAACAGATTTAACTCGCAGGAAAACAGATTCAACGCGTAGGAAAACAGATTCGCTCACCAGCGTGATTCACCTGCAGATCGTCAGCCCTAGAATGGACATCCAAGAAAGTTGCCAGTACTTGCAGTTCTAGGTGCAAGTAAAAGTACTTGTAAGTATCTGTCATCTCCTTGAATATACTTGAACTTGAACTGAGAGTTTGTAAGTCACAATACAAGTATAACGTAAAGGTATAACGTTATAACAGTACTTGTATGTACTAGTACTTGCATTTGTCTCATTGGTTCCAAGTACAAGTACATTTGATTAGGCCCGAGTCTGACTCAAGTGGATCTTAAAATAACAGATTTAACTCGCAGGAAAACAGATTTAACTCGTAGGAAAACAGATTCAACGCGTAGGAAAACAGATTCCCTCACCAGCGTGATTCACCTGCAGATCGTCAGCCCTAGAATGGACATCCAAGAAAGTTGCCAGTACTTGCAGTTCTAGGTGCAAGTACTAAGTACAAGTAAAAGTACTTGTACCTATCTGTCATCTTCTTGAATATACTTGAACTTGAACTGAGAGTTAGTCAGTAAAAATGCGTATAATGTAAAGGTATAATATGAAGCTATAAATGTATAGGTATAATAGTACTTGTATGTACTAGTACTTGCATGTATTAGTACTAGCACTTGTGTCATTGGTTCCAAGTACAAGTACACTTGAGTAAGCACCTATTTGACCTTGAACACGTTTTTTCAAGTTTTTCCACTTGTATTTAGTACTGCTTAGTACTTGTAAGTACAATATGGTCAACACTAGTTTACTCTTACTGTGCCCGAGTCTGACACAAGTGGATCCTGAAATAACAGATTTAACTCACAGGAAAACAGATTCAACGAGTAGGAAAACAGATTCAACGAGTAGGAAAACAGATTCGCTCACCAGCGTGATTCACTTGCATCGTCAGCCCTAGAATGGACATCCAGGAAAGTTGCTAGTACTTGCAGTTTGTACTTATTACAAACAGACATATTGTACTTCGTACAAGTAAAAGTACTGGTATATGTCATCTCCTTGAATATACTTGAAATTGAACTGAGAGTTAGTCAGTAAAAATGCGTATAATGTAAAGGTATAACGTTATAATAGTAATTGTATGTACTAGTACTTGCATGTATTAGTACTAGAACTTGTGTCATTGGTTCCAAGTACAAGTACAGTTGAGTAGGCACCTACTGGACCATGTACACGTTTTTTCAAGTTCTTCCACTTTTATTTAGTACTACTTGGAACTTGTAAAGTACAATATGGTCAACAGTGGTTTATAGTTTTTGTGTCCGAGTCTGACACAAGCTGATCTTGAAATAACAGATTTATCTCGCAGAAAAACAGATTCAACTCACAGGAAAACACATTCAACGCGTAGGAAAACAGATTCGCTTACCAGCGTGATTCACCTGCAGATTGTCAGCCCTAGAATGGACATCCAAGAAAGTTGCCAGTACTTGCAGTTCTAAGTACAAGTACTAAGTACTAGTAAAAGTACTTGTACCTATCTGTCATCTCCTTGAATATACTTGAACATGAACTGAGAGTTGGTAAGTCAAAATACAAGTATAACGTAAAGGTATAACGTTATAATAGTACTTGTTTGTACTATTACTTGCATGTATTAGTACTAGCACTTGTGTCATTGGTTACAAGAACAAGTACATTTGAGTAGGCACCTACTTGACCTTGAACACGTTTTTTCAAGTTCTTCCACTTGTATTTAGTACTACTTTGTACTTGTAAGTACAATATGGTCAACAGTGGTTTACACTTATTGTGCCCGAGTCTGACACAAGCTGATCTTGAAATAACAGATTTAACCCCCCCCCCCCCCCTCCACTCTCCTACTCCTACCCATCAAACCTCTCTACGCCACAATCACTATCTTTCTCTCACTCTCACTCACAAGCTCACATTCTCTCTCTCTTTCTAAATCTTTCTGAGGAAGGCACGGGATGCTGTGAGCCCTTTCTTCCTCTCGCTCTGAGCAAGGCCGCCGGGAAATAGGCCTACTTTGTTGTTCCTTGAACGGATTTTGACATTTTCATGTCTTTGCTTTGCACATTACCTCAAAATCGTCAAGTACTTACGGTGACATGTTCAGATCACTGTTCTTTCGAACAAATTAACAAAAAATCATATGCACCTTCCATAGGATTACAGATGTATTAATGTATGATAAAGTAAAACAAGTTCATAACACTATGTTTCAGTTGGTACTTCGAAGTGGTATACACGTTTAGGGTGCTGCACTGAATAATAAATTGACAACACTTATTACGATCCGAAATGCTGTTCTGAAGATTTGTTGTCGTCTCCCACTCATCAATAGAATTTTACAACCAAACAAAAGCGTTTTTCGTCATCCCATCATTTTACGACACCCTCCTCATCATGTTTTAGCGAACTAGAAAAGGAAGCTATTGCAATGGCTCCAAAAATATCAAAATTTTCGAAAATGTTCTTCATTGAAATCCATTTTGAGACATTCGGGAACGAATCCCTGAGTTTAAAACACACACACTCACACACACACTTTTTTTTTTTTTTTTTTTTTCTGAGAAACCTCCCCTCAAAGACGAAGGAGGCACGCCATTAAATTGAAAATAAACAAATAAAATAAAAAGGTGGGGAGGACGCCCAGGTTTACCCGACGCCGGCTCTAGGGATAAGGGAAGTTGCAGGACGAGGAGGAAGAATGGGATGAAAGGAAGTGCCCATATAAAATGGCCACCAGTTCAAGTAAGAACCCCTCAGGACGCGGGTGGTGATACCACGGAGTACTCCTGCCTAGATGCCCAACTCGAGTAACTCCGTGGTGCTTTTCCCGCACCACACCCCGCGCCATGACACGGTCGCGGCAATGACCTTGATGTAATTAGGTGCCACTCCTTTTAGCTCAGATTTCTATCACATTTACTTTTCTTAGCCCGCCAGGTCTGCTCCATGTCCACACTGCCACTGACAACCTGGACATCCAGGATTATGGCAGACCCATCGGGCTTGATCGCAACGATATCTGGCTTCTTGCCCCGGCCACTCGGCATGTGGTATAGTCTCTCCCTTTCAACATCCCAACCGCTGGATGACAAAGCACCTGCTATCTGCTTGGCAACCGCATCGTGACGTAAGATGCGGCCACCGTGAGTACGAGGACACTGCTGCACCACATGATATAGATTCTCATTTTTACCCCGACAGGCACGGCAAAGGGTGTCAACTGTCTCGCGACTACTCCTCGAACACCTCACCGAGGTGGCTAGTGTAGCCACCCGGACAGCGTGAAAATGGCGATAGTCGTGGGCCCTGATGCCCTCTAAAGCCCATTCCACCCACTGGGTAGAAATGGGGGATTCAGAGCACTGTCAGAGTTCTTTACCATCTACTGACTCATGCAGCGCAGCAGCAAACTCAGCAGATGAGCTGGGTTTTGGAGCAGTTGGTGTTGCTCGATCGCACCACAACAACTGCTGCCGGACAAAGTCCAGGTCAGCAGCAGTGCGGGCGACCTCCCAGCTCGACCCCCTAAGGGCAAGCAGGCGCTGTCAGAAAGAGAGACAATACCGAGCCCACCGGCCTTGACCGGTACGTGGATGTAAGCACTTGGGACACTAGGTGGAAAGCCTAGCCAAGAGCGCACAGCAGAGCGAACTTCACGATCTAAATCAAGCAGCCTCCCAGCAGTAAGCCTGCCAAAGACTAACCCATAGGTCAGCTTTGGCAGTAAGTACGTGCGAAGGAGGCGCAGCTTCTGCTGTGGCTTCAATGGAGCCTTGGTGACACGAGCTAATGCTCCACCAAGGTCCAGACGGCTTGCGGCTATAGTGGCCACACCCATGAAATCGACCCCAAGGTACCGCCAGACCTCCAACACGGATCGGGCGGGGATGGGTGACTGTCCTAAGACAAAGCACTCCTCATCCACCACCTTCACCTTATGTTGGTGGCCCGACGGGACCCAGGAGACCGACCCACACTTAGAAGGGTTGACCACTAGACCACACCTGGCTAGCTGCTCAGCAAAGGCATCGAGGGCGCACTGCAAGCCCTCGCGGGTTTCTGCGAGTAGGATGACATCATTGGCAAAAGCCAATGCACCTACTCGCACCCCAGGGCGAGATCAAACCCTATTTCATCTGGCAGCTTACCCAAGGCTGTATCCACGACCAGGTTGAAGAGGAGTGGCGACAGAGGAAATTGGTAGGGAACAATGTACAGCCTAACCCACCAATTTTCAGAAAATGTAATATAAAAATGATGGAAACTAGACCTTGTTCTTCGAAGTACACTTTCGCTCATGCACAGGAGCTAATAATGATGCGATCAAGTTGAAATTAATATGGAATAATTAAACCGTTGTTGCCAAACTATGCACCAAATTTGATTGGACGACTAGGGCGTAAAAAAAAATTATGCTTGAAAGAATTTACGTTTGCGCATGCTGTAAATGGAGTAATGATTTAAGAAGTATGGAATTATTAGTGGGTCATTCACAGCCTAACCCGCACTTTCTGTGAAAATGTCATCAAAATCAGATGAAAACTGTTGAAAATTAGGTCCGTTTAAAAAGGAATACATATTCTCATATTATCACGCTGCTTGACTGGATCTTTTGGCTATGAAATTGGAAGATACCAATTCCTTCGGACTCAAGGTGTTCAAGCTTCATAATAAAGTAATATAATATAGTATGTACAGTCTGTGACACGGGTCTTCTTGAAAACTTATTTCGTGTTCTATTTGAGTGTCCTTGTAATGAGAACGGAAGAAATGCGAGTATTAATGAAACCTAGAATTAGGCTTTATTGAGCATAAATGTCTCGTACAGAATAATTAGGAAATGTAAGAGTCGTTAGTTTCAATGTAAACATGGAAACGAGATTTAGTTGGTGACACTATAAACGAGTGGTAATAATTTCATCACATTTTCCCCCTGTCAGTTTTCCACACATAGTCCTGGAGATACTTCGGAGGGTTCTTGGTCCTTAATGAACGTTTCGATGGTTGTGGTACTTGCTGTTCTTGGGGTGGCTCAGGAAGGGAATAGTCACGATCATCAGGCTCAACATTTGAATGTTCTGGCTCAATCGCATCCGGCTCCTCTTGTTCTATGGACAGTGGTTGGTTGCTATCTTGGGCTACATTCCCCATTGGCGCTAAGTGTCGATTTGAGACAGTGGTCTCCCGCCCATCAGGTAATTTAACATGGGAGTAGTCTGGATTAGCCTCAAGAAGATCAACTTGAATAACAGAAGGTTCATATTTGCTGCCACCAGCTTGGCGTTTCATCAAAACCGGACCTGGAGTTGCAAGCCAAGTGGGTATTGATGAGCCATGAGGTGATCTTCTTGGATGCTTAAACATCCTTTCATGCGGAGTAGTGTTAGTAGAGGTGCAGAGAAGAGATCTGATTGAATGTAAGGCCTGAGTGAGGACTTGCTCCCAGTATTTTGTCTCCAGAGAAGAGGATCGTAAAGCAAATTGGATTGTTTTCCAGACAATGCCATTGTACCTCTCGACCTGTCCGTTTCCTCTGGGATTATATGGAGTGGTTCTACTCGTTGCCACGCCTCTCGCAGTGAGATATTCTTTTACTTCGGCTGACATAAAGGACGTTCCCCTGTCTGAGTGGATGTATGCTGGCATCCCAAAAATACCAAACAGAGTTGAAAGATGGCGAATGACAGTTGATGCTGACATGTCTGAGCATGGAAAAGCAAAAGGGAAACGGGAAAATTCATCAACAATAGTCAATAAATAACGGTTGCGAGTTGCTGAAGGAAGGGGACCCTTGAAATCAATATTCAAGCGTTCGAATGGAGCTGTAGCATGCACAAGGATTCCATCATTCTTCATAAACGTGGCTTTAGTTCTGCACAATCTTGGCAGGCAGAGGAAACTCGACGAATCTCTTCTATTGAGAATGGGAGATTTTTGGTTCGAATCCAATGGGCCATTCTCGTTACTCCAGGATGACAGAGACTGCGATGAAAGCTTTGTAGGTCCAACGAAGTAGAAGAAGCACTTATCCGTGAAAGGGTGTCAGCAACGGTGTTTTCTTTCCCTGGGCGATAAACTATTTCATAGGAATAGCATGCCAACTCGAGACGCCAGCGCATTATTTTATCGTTTTTGATTTTGCTATGTCTAGTTTTATCAAACATAAATGCCACAGAGCGTTGGTCAGTGATTAGACGGAAGTGCCTCCCTATTAAGTATTGCCGCCATTTTCGGAGGGCCTCGACAATTGCTGCCGCTTCTTTTTCTATCGCTGGATGATGAATTTCAGAATTTGATAGCGTTCTGGAAAAGAATGCCACAGGACGGCCTCCTTGTGATAGTGTGGCAGCAATGGCAAAATCCGAAGCATCCGTTTCTACTAAAAAAGTCTCGTTTTCATCAATAGCTGAAACTACGGATTTCGCTATATCAGTTTTCAGTGAATTGATGAGTTTATTCGTTTCATGTGATAAAGGGAAGCTTTTGATTTGAACTAGAGGTCTGATACGATCTGAATAGTGGGGGATCCACCTGGCATAATGTGCAAACATTCCTAATGCCCTTTTTAAATCTTTGGGATTGGTAGGAGAGCGAAGTTTCATCAGGGGTTGAAGCCTATCTTCATCAGGCTTTATTTGGTTGTTTGAAATCGTGTAACCTAAGAGTTTAATGGATGTTTGTGAGAATTTCGACTTGTTATCATTGAGAGTAAGGTTGTATTTTTTTGTTGCTTTTAAGAATGATTGAAGGTTTTCATCGTGTTCTTCTTTCGTTTGACCACAAATTGTTACATCATCTAAGTATGAATAGGTTTGTCTCAGTTTTTCAATATTAATTATGTTATTAATAAATTTCTGAAATGCAGGAACCCCGTTCGTTACACCAAAAGGAATTCGATTAAATTGGTATAGATTTCCATCTGCTTCAAATGCTGTGTACAGCTTTTCCGAATCTAGAATGGGCACCTGATGATACGCAGATTTTAGGTCGATTGTGCTAAAGAAATTATTTTTAGCGACTTTTGCCACAATATTCTCTATGTTTGGTATGGGGTAAGCGTCCAACATGGTAAATCTATTAATGGTCTGAGAGTAGTCAATACACAGTCTCTTTTTGTGATTAGGGTTTTTTACTACGAGAATTTGAGCTCTCCAAGGCGAAATACTTGGTTCGATTATTCCATCTTCCAATAACTTCTGCACTTCAGTTTTTATAAATTCTGAGTCTTCTTTCGAATGATAACGGGATCTAACAGCAATAGGACGGATGTCCTTAAGGAGATTGGTGAATAGTGAAACAGGAGGGACCCTGGCAGCGGCAAGATTGCATATTGACAGAGGTTTTTCAGAACCACCTAACCTCATTTCGAGCAATGAATGCGTCGATAAGATGTCATGCCCTATGATTACATCAGAACATAAGTTTTTCATTATCAGTAATTTAGAGTTGATATAAGCGTAGTCTTGAAGTTTAATATTGACATAACAGCAGCCTTCAACTGTTGAGGTCAATGAAGAACTTGCCATGGTAATTTTTTCGTTTGAGGGGAGTATTTGAACGTTACACTTACTGACGAGTGTGCTATCAAGAAAACTAGAAGAGCTCCCTGTATCTATGAGTGCCATGCATTTGATGTTATTGATCTCCACAGGGACTATGGCTTTATGCAGCGACTGAGGTGACGAAACTGCTGTTATGGCAGAGATTATGTGGTCAGAATTGGAAGTAGCAGAGACTGCATTAGATTTCTTACTACGAGATTGGCATACACGACTGTAATGCCCAATTTTACCACAATCTTTGCATTTTTCATCTCTAGCCGGGCATTCACTTCGGGGATGACGTTTGTATCCACAAAAGTAACATTTTGCGATCTTATGGAGTGACGTTGCAGTGCAATTATCGGTCACATCCATAAGAGGATGATCTGTGGTATTACTGTCAGTAGTGGCTGCGTTCATTGGTAATGTTGGGGCTTGAAAGCTTAGCGCGTGTTGTTGAGCAGATTCCAGAGCACGAGCCTGATCGAAAGCCTGTGCTAAGGTTAGTGAAATGTTCTCTAATAATCTTTGACGAATGGAAGAAGAGGCTAACCCGGCAATGAATGCGTCTCGTACAAAGGAATTTTTATTTTCCTCTGCGGTCACTGCTCTGAAATCGCAATCCTTACTGAGAAGATTTAGTGCTTGTAAATAGTGGTCGACAGTTTCGCTCGGGGCCTGACGACGAGTCGCTAGACAGTATCGTGCAAAAATTATGTTTTTGGGCTTAACGTAAGTAGCTTCTAGAACTGCTATCGCATCATTATAGGTAGTGCTATCGCTTATGAGAGTATAAATAGAAGCTGAAATGTGGTTGGTCAGTAAAAGTAATTTCTCTTCATCTGTTAAGGGGGTGTTATTCTCACCTTTTGTGACTGACAAGTAGTTAGTGAAGGTCTTCTTCCAGTGGATCCATTCTTCAGATGCATTACTTGCAGATGGGTCGATGGATAAACGGTCCGGGCGAAGACATCTTTCCATATTTATGCTCAATAAATTGTAATGAGAACGGAAGAAATGCGAGTATTAATGAAACCTAGAATTAGGCTTTATTGAGCATAAATGTCTCGTACAGAATAATTAGGAAATGTAAGAGTCGTTAGTTTCAATGTAAACATGGAAACGAGATTTAGTTGGTGACACTATAAACGAGTGGTAATAATTTCATCACAGTCCTATTTATATCTGGATCAGAAAAAGATATATCTCTGACTTGATAAATTTTGTATCAGTACCAAGTGAATTCGACATAAAAAGGCTATATTTCTTCTTAAGTGAAGTTTGCAAACTGAGAAATTTATGTTTGTTTGACTGAAGGATAAACTCGCTTATATTATATTATACTTTGAACGCTTGAATATTTTTTGAAATGATTTATGAAGTTCATTGTGTGTTTATTTTATCGCTGTTTCCAATATTTATAAGGTGAAGATAATAAGCTGAATTAATAATGAATGTTATATTAATTTGTAATTTATCAGATATTTGAAATTTCTACTAACGCTGTTATACTGAATAGATTATCATTAATTGTGAGTAAATCATGTAACTGGATACCACGATAAATTTATAAATTTTGTACTTTTATAGTAGTTGATTCAACTGGGTATTGAAAACACTACGTTAATGGTGTTTACACTACAACTGTTTCAATTAGGGTGTTGGGGCCAGTATTTGATACCATTTGCATTTTGACTTTGACAAGCAATTAAGTTATGTTTTTTCGTTTGTTCAAACTTGAATCTTACATCTATTGCTGCATCAGGATGTCCTCAAACTGCTTGGTATTGAAAAATCCACTAATTCTAGCCACAAAACATCATAAGTTCGTTTTTTCAAAATCAATTTTTTGACCCAGTATTTGTCAGCCACATTTTTTGTTGTACCTGTGATTGACACCCTATGATTGACTCGGCAGTTCTCTTCAGCAATAAATTATTCCTTGCATCAAAAAAAAAAAAAAACATTTTACAAATAAATTCAGCATTTGAACTTAGTTTTATTAATCTAAATATAAAGACAAAGTTGAAAAGACAAAGTTGAAAATATCACCAGATGTTTCATCACAAAATAGGTATAATGTTTTCTTGATATCATAGGCATAATACGATTCTGATAGTGAACTAGCAGCTTGTGAGTTGCTATGAATTTATATAAATATAAAAAATGAAGAACGAATGACAAGAACAAATAGAGATCCATATTGACAGCATTGTCAATCACTGAGGTCAGCATCTGTTTGGGAACCAGTACCTAATTGACATTTGCATTTTCACATGATATCTTTGATTATTTCCAATACATGATAGCATAAATGCAAGCTACACAAAAAACTGATTGAGAAAAACCATGGGAACAATCGAATTTGAAAATGTGGAGGGCATGGTGAAGCAGGATAAAACGCTTACCTCCTTAGCAAAATCACAAGAAACAGCACCAAAAAATTACAATACGAGGTTCTGTTGGGTAACTTCCACATTTCACAAACACCCGCCTGAAACCTTTTCCCGCCTTTGTACTTTACTGAGAAGGTATTTCGCCTCAAAATTCAAATGGATCAAGCCCGTAAAACACATTTAAATGTCTTATTATTAAAACTTCTTGGTAAGATGTCAATCACTGGGTCACCGTCAATCACTGGTCCCTCCACCCTATGTATTTTTTGTAAAGCATACTCGAATGAAAGGAACATACATGTTAAAATACATTAAATAAATAAATAATAAATGCATATAGTGTGATAATTTACGAAAATACGCTCAAACGATTTTGAATTGGCCAATAGTAATTGATTGGCATGTGCCTGTTGTGGCCTTGTGACGCGGGGGCCTCGGCTGGGGCCGCATTCCCCAGTCTCGGTCCCTTTCTCCTCCGTCGCCCTCCTTCCACATACCCCCGCCTCCTCTGCCCCATCCCAGAGACCCTTCCTCTTCCTCTTCACCAGTCCTCCGCCTCTTCCTCTTTCTCTTCCTATTTCTCCTACTACCGTACGGACTCTTCAATGGGACTGGCGAGTGCGGGACGGGGTCGAGGTCACCCGCCTCCTTTCACAGCCTCCTGTGATCACTCGCCTTCATTTACCAGCTGCAGCTCACGAGATGCCCTCCAGAATGACGTCAAGCACCGCTAGGGTTGCCAGATTTTTGGTTTATTATTTCCAATAATAAGCCTATGTGATCGTATAGCAAAAAATTGTTGTAACCCCCCCTCAAACTTTGTCACTTTACGTTTCAAGGTGCGTAGAATCCAAATTTGAAATGTCCGTCCGCCGTTCGCCGTCCGCCGTCCGGGCCACAAAAGGCCTTACAATTGACTTTAAAAAATCTGTTCTTTCGCACATAGACTCCATTTGGGGTCTAGTTGGTCCTAACGTTTAACCATCCCGATCGCTTCACTCGCATAGATGCTTTGGGCCAAAAACGGGCTAAAAAGTGTCTTTTTCGACGCGCGCACGCCTGGCACGCTTGGCAGTCACGGTGGGTGGAGGGGGGGGGGGGGGGGGGGGGGGGGGGGGGGGGGGGGGGGGGGGGAGTGAGAGGAGGCGCCGGCGCCGCGGCTTGTGGTGGGTACGGCGCCAGCGTTCGTTCGAGGCATGAATATATGTTTTTTTTTTCAAGGTCATATTTGTGTGTTAATACCAAAGATTTTCCTACGCATATTTAATAACATATCCTCTCGACTTTTCGTACGTACTTAGATAATGATATTATTGAGGCAATAACTATTTGAATAGATAGGAGCTCAAATGGAGAAATATAAACATGCGTATATCTCTATCTCTATCTCTGAAACTGCGCCTCGGCGGTTGGCTCCGCCCCCCTGCACGGCCAAACGGCAGTGTACCTTCTTGGGATTTTCCATAAGTCTGTAGCGAATTTAAAATTGTTTAATCATAGGAACGTAGGGCGGGAGGGGGGTCATGTGCGCTTTTTGCGACTTCCCCGATTCTATTTCCGGGGTTTCCAAAGAACGGTTGCACGTGAATAATAACAATCGGGAAATGGCATCAAAAAAATGTAGACCCGTTTTAATCTGGTCTAAAAACCATAAAGGTACGTATATCACGGTTTTCGCGGGCGAAATATGCCGAACTACATCCGAAATCGGATACTATATAAATTGACGAGAACTCGGTCCAATTGCGAGGTGAAGCGATTTCTGTGCGAAGTTATATGTCCCTACCAACGGCTCGGTTGAAGACGTCAAGGGGTTTGATGAGTAAGGAAAATTTACAAGCGGTTGCCACACAATAAAACTTATGAGAATGATCATACATGTCAACAATTGATTTCTTTTCTTACAAATAACATGCAATATAATCCCCCTTCGCACGTAGTGAAATAATTGCAAGCGTTTTTCAAGCGAATGGTGAAATTGTCTGTGCGATCTAAAACAGCAAATCACATTTGTACCAACGTCTGTACTACGCATAAACTCCTATGATGCGGTAATTAAAGCTCGCTCGCGAACAGGCATGCGCAGTATGAGGTATATTATAGAAGTAATGTGGCAACTCGAAGTTTGGACGGGTGACGTACGCAAGCCAACTAAAACTATGATCATACTCAATTGAAAAAATAATAAACCTTTGTGAAATAATTTGCAGCGTTTTTCAAAAATTGTCAAAAAAACAGCAAATCACATTTGTAGTCTGTACTACCTCCTATGGCGGTAATTAAAGCTCGCACGCGAACAGGCATGCGCAGTATGAGGTGGTTAATTGCGTTTCGGTCCGAGTTATGCCATTCTTGGTCAGCAAGTCTTGGCTGACGACGATCGTAGGAACATTTGGTCGACTTTGAACTGCTCTGTGGAGCAAATCCCAAACATGTTCAATGGGATTCATATCCGGAGGGAACGGTGGCCGGTCCATTCTGTTGATATTTACGGTCTGTAGGGACTTGTGGACGATTCTTGCTCTGTGAGGGCGAGTTTTGTCGTCGACTAATACAACATTTTCTCCATCATTTTCGGCCATTAGTGTCACTACAGGCTGAAGGATTTCTCAAAGGTTCGAATTAGCCGTTCTTGCGTCAAAAAATCCTGCTTTCAAACGAAAGGATGAGTTTGTTGTCCAGCACTTTTTGAGCACATTAAGTTCGTCAATTTTCGAAAAATGTGCTAAAAAAATCACTAAAAATGGCTAAAAAGAATAAAAATTGTTAAATTTATCATTTTTAGCAGAATATTACTCAAATTAGATTGATCAAATATAAAATAGAACATTAAAAAATTAATGTACAAAATTATACTGAAAATATACTTAAATTTCATCAAAATGTCCTATACAACCGATAAAAACTGTTAAAGAAGCGAAAAATCCAAAAGCTCTTTTTGAATAGCAGATTACTATTTAGAACACGTTTTTTGCCATAAAAATTATGGTTAACATTTTTTTCAGTTGTTTTATTTTGGCATTGCAATCATGTCCACAGCCATGTGGTTAATATATAAATGTAGTCACATTGTATTTTTATGTTAGAATTTCTTTAAAAAAATGTACGATTCTCTGTAAATTAATAAATTCTTCAATGCTAGGGTAAAGTTGAAATTTAAAATAATTGAGGTTCTTTTTGACACTGCACTGAAAAATTTACTCTATTACCGTCTTGCGTCGCACATTCCATTCTCAAGTGTTCAAGGGTTCCATTGGGATGCCAACATGCTCGGTATTGAGGTGGCTCTAGTTGTTAGATCCGGTTAACATTTTCTTTGCACCCAAAAAGCTCCAATTTCCAAACAATTTAACATAATATAATATGATATCTTATGAAAATTCGCTCATACGATCATGCTGCATGACAAACTTTATTCTTCTTCTTCTTCGTGGAATCGCAATATGAACTGTTCTAGGAAGATGGAACAATGACGCGGGAAAATATTGAAATAACCGAAATAGATGAAAAACGCTTCTACAATATTAGTTCTGTGGTGCTCATAATGAAGTGGAGACTCGAGCAACGAGATTAAACTACCCCAACTACAAAAACAGATCGATGGACTTTCTAAAAATAACGAGAGAATAAAAGTGGTTCTGGGAGAGAAATGAAAAGACTTCCAGAGATATTTGATTTGGAAAAAAAGAAAAAAGAAATAAAGACAACAGAGGGTTGAGATTTTTCATTCATTTTCAAATGAGAGGGCGCAGAGACTTCGGTAGCATTTGAAATAATGAATGAAAATTCTTGTTTTCACTCCGGGGATTAAATTATGGCCTTGTTCTCTACGAAGAATCAGTTATTGTCTGGAAATGAAGTCTTGGGACGTGGAGCTTTCGAGAGACGGAATCGTTTTGAAAAGAATAATTAAAAAAACGTCCAATTTGACTCTTTTTCAGGGGGTTTGTTGAATTTCAACGGTTTTATATAATCAATGGAGCTAATTGCAATTGACCCAATAAGTTGAAAGGGGTTGTAAATCCCCTACTCACCCTAACTCATTAGAATGCATTGCTGAAAAAAATTAATTTAAAATGTTTAATTTCTCTTAACCCTAGGGGTTGACACATACATTTTTGGGACACTGAGCTTACACAGGGGTACCAATGTACCCCAAGTTACAAAAGAAAAATATGTGATAATCTACCGATTGTCGTGATCAAAATTCTTGGACTTCTATGGTATATTTCAATCTTTCGATGTAATTTTGGAAATCAGGTGAAATAAGTAGAAGAAGATTTCAATCACTGGGATAATTTATTACGCTTTTCTTTATGTCGCTCCAAAAGAAAGGTAATCAGGGGGGTTTTTTCTATCTAGCCTGTCGGTTGATTAGTTTCTTATATTCACTTCTTTTAAAGATGAAAGAAATACCGCAGGGGAGAGAGAGGTATGCGGGATAGCGATGGATTAGGTATTAGTATAAACAATGGGAGTTTATATAATATTAGTGCTATTAACGCAAATGGAGGAGAGAGGAAGGTTCTCACCGTTCTGAAGGTTGAACAACGATTAAGAGCAAGCAGACCCGTGCATGTTGGGGGTACCAACGGGCACGCTGTTCCATTGAACGGATCACCGTAACAGTTTTTGATAGCTGTTGATGTTCGCGAACGTAAACATGGCAAACAACAGAGCCACGAATTGTGAAAAGTGCGGACGCGAGATTCCTGAAGAACACCAAACGATCACAATACGGTGCACCCAGTGCAAGAAGTTCATAGACGAAGACAGCCTGGGAATCACGCATAATAATTACCGTAAGTTACCGAAAGGACGAAAAGAAACGAACAGCAAATACAGGCGCTGGTCGAACTTTAAATAAATAAATAATAAATAAATAAACGAACATTCGCATGCAAACTCTGTAAAACCGACCAAAACCAAACACTAAAACAAGTAATAGAAGCAATTCAACCACAGTTCGAGGCGCGGCAAAATAAAACGTTTGAAGAATTTGCAAGAGCAATGCAACAAAACATAAATAGGATAGTAGAAGCTAATAAACAGGCCTAACAAGGAATGATTAAATTAATACAGTGTGACAGTTCCCGTCAGAATCCAAGAGAATGCGCGTCCGTCGCTCCGGCGTCGGGCGTGATACTCAAGTTCTTGAAATGCTGCGTTTGGCGATAGATGAGGATCCGAGAACCGGAAAATCAATCTTCCCTGAACATAGCACATTACGTTGTTGTTAGTAGGGGAATGTTATGGGTACTGTCAAACCCTCCTTGATAACAGAGAGCTCAAAACACACCCCAACATGCAGTTCCCCCAACAAGCGGTATTAGCATAGAAACACAACCACGCTCTGCTACCATGTGATTGTCGTGATCAAAATTCTCGAAAATTCGCTCAAAATCGCCTTATAAACTACAACGATCATATCAGCGGATATAATAAAAACTCTGCAAATTATTACACAAAGGTTTATTATTTATGTATTAGACAGCCCTTCTACGTAGATCTCTGGTCCATAATTATTAAGCCGCTTATAGTATATTTAGTATCGGAACCCTGAGCTTCGGACCTCACAAATGGGTTGAATCCATTACAGCAGCGGAATCTCACAATATTACGCTTTTTAATATAGTTGATTAACAAAACAATTTATTACCAAGTCATCTTTCCGACACATAAAAGTGTTACCTATACTGTACCTATATTGATATCATCTAATTGGTCAAATTTCAAAAAATGTGCTGACAAAATCACTGAAAATGGCTTATAATTGTTTAAATTGATATATTTTAGCATAAGATTGGTCAAATAAAGTTCATCAACTATGAAATAGAACATTCAAAAACTTTTGTACGAAAGTATGCTAAAAACTTTTGTTTTAAAAAATCTATAAAATTGCAAAAAATAGCCTAAATTCCAAAATCTCTTTTTGAATAGAAGAGTATCATTTAGAATACTTTTTTTTTTCTTTTTTTTTTTCATAAATTTAATAGCTAACATTTTCTTTTCACTCATAAATTTCCAATTTCTATACAACTTGAAATATACAAACGCTGCAAATTATTTCACAAAGGTTTATTATTTTTTCAATTGAGTATGATCGTAGTTTTAGTTGGCTAGCGTACGTCATAAGGCCCGTCCAGACTCCTCGGCATGTCCTATTTCGAGTTGCCACAACCTATACTTCTATAATTATATACGCATGTTTATATTTCTCGATTTGAGCTCCTATCTATTCAAAAAGTTATTGCCTTAATAATATCATTATCTAAGTACGTACGAAAAGTCGAGAGGATATGTTATTAAATATGCGTAGGAAAAGCATTGGTATTAACATTAACACACAAATATGACCTTGAAAAAAACATATATTCATGCCTCGAAGGAACGCCGTACCCACCACGAGGTGCCGCGGCGCCGGCGCCTCCTCTCACTCCACCCCCCGCTCACCCCCCCCCCCCTCACCACCCACCGTGACCCCCTGCCAAGCGTGCCAGGCGTGCGCGCGTCGAAAAAGACACTTTTTCGCCCGTTTTTGGCCCATAGCATCTATGCGAGTAACGCGATCGGGATGGTTAAACGTTAGGATTAACTAGACCCCAAATGGAGTCTATGTGCGAAAGAACGGGTTTTTTAAGTCAATTCTTAGGCCTTTTATGGCCCGGACGGCGGACGGCGAACGGCGAACGGCGGACGGCGAACGGCGGACGGCGGACGGACATTTCAAATCTGGATTCTACGCACCTTGAAACGTAAAGTGACAAAGTTTGAGGGGGGGGGGTTATAAAAATTTTTTGCTACACGATCACATAGGCTTATTATTGGAAATAATAAACCAAAATGGGTTCATGGGGGTGATAAAACCCCGGTTCTTTACACATCCTATTTTTCCTTTTCGAACAACTACAAGAAACAATGGAAAGTTATATGGTCTGAAGGGATATTTTTGTACATTCAATGAATAGTCACCCTTACTCAAGTCAAAGTAACGAGGATGATTTAATTACCAAGACTATATATATTTTTCATTATCAATCCCATTTTGGTTTATTATTTCCAATAATAAGCCTATGTGATCGTATAGCAAAAAAGTTTGACAACCCCCCCTCAAACTTTGTCACTTTACGTTTCAATGTGCGTAGAATCCAAATTTGAAATGTCCGTCCGCCGTTCGCCGTCCGCCGTCTGGGCCATAAAAGGTCTAAGAATTGACTTTAAAAACCCGTTCTTTCGCACATAGACTCCATTTGGGTCTAGTTGGTCCTAACGTTTAACCATGCCGATCGCTTTACTCGCATAGATGCTATGGGCCAAAAACGGGAGAAAAAGTGTCTTTTTCGAGACTTTGAGTGTTAGACTTACGCACGCACGCACTCCTGGTGGGTGGGAGAGGGTGGGCGGGAGAGAGCGTGAGAGGGAGGGCGAGGCGGAGGAGTGAGAGGGAAGGGAGGGCGAGGGAGTGCGGGGAGGCGGAGGGAAGAGAGGAAAGGGAGGGGAGGGGAGAGGGAAGGGATAAAGCGTAAAATTATGGGGTCCTGGAGCTGTAATGCAGTGAACGAGTGAACCAAATATTGGAAATATAGTAAATATACTATAAGTGAGGCTAAATAATTACGGTCAGTTTTCTACGTAGAAGGTGTATGATACAGAAATAAGAAACCTTTGTGTAATAATTTGCAGCGTTTTTTTTTTTTTTTTTTTTTTTTTTTTTTTTTTTTTTTTTTTTTTTTTTTTTTTTTTTTTTTTTTTTAATGATACAAAAATGTAAGTATATAAAAAAAAAAGTCTGCCAAATCGGGTGTGGCACATTGTTTCCTCGTTTACCTATCATGAATGTATAGATCATTGAAACGTTTTTAAATGATCATGAAAAATTGCGTAACGGAAAAGAGTAAATCAAGAAGTAGCGTAAAATGTCATAATTGGTCAATTAAGGAACGAAAAAATTATAATCAACGTAATTTACGTTTGTGCAAGCCCAGAATGAAGTATTGACTTGGCATCAGTGAAACTGATAGCGGACCATCTTCAATCTAGCCCGCGCATTCTCTGACAATTTCATCGGATGGAAACAGTGGAAATTAAGGTCATTACAAGGATTTCACATAGGCGCATGTGCTTTTAATGATATAATCATGTTGAAATTGATATGGGATGATCAAATCGTCATCATCCAACTATCATCCAAATTTGAGCAAGATCAGACGACTATGGCGAGAAAAAATGGAGTTTACGCTTGCTCATGCACAGAGTGAAGTATTGATTTGGCAACAATAAAACTAGTTGGAGACCGTCTACGCCCGCACATTCCCTAAACATGTCATTCAGACCGGATGAAAACTGTGGAAAATAAGCTACAAATATAAGTTACAAGGATTCCACAAGCGCGTCAGACGTAAACTACTCGGAATCAAAACTGTGAACGATTAGTCAGAAGGCAGTTTCGGTAAGCTGGAACTGATAGTTATTGACATTTTATGTCTTTACTATGGCACATAACTCAAAAGTGTGACTAAGAAAGCGTTATGAAAATTCTGATGATTTTCCGCTTACAACCGAGTCGTTGCTAGGGAAATGGTACTTCGTCGTTTTTCATCCCACAAAATCCGTTGACCATTCGTTCGAATGCTCTCGATTTATCCAACCATATTATGTTAACTACTGCGAAGTGCGTGGCCTGCAAGCTGAGTTATGACCATGGTTATATGAATAATTGTTTACACACAGGTGATCATTTTCAATAATTGATACTGTGAACATGATTGCTACCGCTTGTTAACTTCTGATGATTTCATTGAGCTGGTGTTTCGATGATTTGATTCATAGCAGGTGATCCGAATATTGCGAGAACGGTTTGATTTGTGAAGTGGTGGTTGAATCATTTTAATAGGTGATTTCCATACTTTACACTCTAGGAAGCTGTAATTTCGTATGTAGCCTCTTTAGGACATTACTTGACGATGCCCAGGGTCCAGGTCAGCTGAGTGGCTCTTAGAGCTTGCATACGAGTCTGCAACACATACGAGTCTGCAACTAAAGACATAAAATGTCCCAATGTGCTGCAGACTCGTATGCAAGCGTTTCTGATGATTATCGAATACAACCTTATCGTCTTTGGTCGATCCTTTAAATGTTTTCAAGCTTGGGTTTCAAACCCTGGGATCAAATTTATCTAATCCTACTCAATCTTCCTCTACCAACCTATCTTTTAAATGGCTGCGACATCTCGCTGGGTTATGTTTTCTACAAGCAGCGGAAGTTTGAATTCGGGTTGGGGTGTCCGACACCCCAGTGGCGTGTTTTAGGGTTAATTTAAAATAATATAGAGCCGTTTTTATAAAGCTTGTTATAATCTGAACTGTCCGAATCAAGGCACGTTATAATGCACTTCAATATGCCCCGTGCTGGAAACGTCCCACAGGGCTATCCGACGTTGGGCTCGTTCATCGTAATCCACAGGTTCCACATCAATTCCCAGGACAACTGGACGACCCCCAACAGTTAGAAGACCCGAAAATGTGAACAGAGCAAGAGTTGCGATTGAACAGTCGCCAACAGAATGAACAGTTGCTTTTCTCATGTAAAATCAATCTCTAAGGGGATTTGAGGATTTGGGAATGAGGAAACTCGATTGGGGACCTCTGGTATCAACCACCTAGTCGTTCGATCTCGCTCAAATTTGGATGATAGTTGGAGGATGACAATTTGATCATATTGTATCAATTTCAACGTAATTGATTGTATCATTAATAACTTCTGCGCATGCGCCAATATGAAAGCCTTGTAACAAGCTTATTTTTCACAGTTTTCATCCGATCTGGATGCAATTTTTAGAGAATGTGTGGGCTAGGGTGTAGACGGTCCCCAATCAGATTCATTGTTGCGACATCAATACTCCACCCTGCGCATGCGCAAATGTAAATTCCATTATGCTCTATTTTTCACGTCCTAGTCTTCCGATCTCGCTCAAATCGGGATGATAGTTTGGGAATGACGATTCGATCATCCTATATCAATTTCAACATGATTTTATCATTAATAGCTACTGTGCACGTACCTATGTGAAATCTTTGTAACGTCCTTAATTTCCACTGTTGACATGGATATGTCTTTTGGCTGGGGGTCAAGGAATTTTTCGCGACACTTTTTTTTCCCGACCGACACTTTTTTTCCCGACCGACACTTTTTTTCCCGACCGGCACATTTTCTATTGATTTTCACGTACAACCAAGGCGTTACTAGGGAAGAGTAACTCCCATAGTTTTCATAGTAGGGAAATCGTTCGCCACTTTTTGGAATGCTCTCATTTTACCATGACATTTCATGACCTCTAAGCCATTGTAGTGTCAAGGAATGCTGATTTATTACTCTAAGTTAAAAACTAATATTGTTTTGTAACCATAATGGAATAATCTTGTGAAATGAAGGCACTACATGGTTGGTATACAATTGAGTAGTAGGTACCAACTGGTAAGCAGTAGGTACTAGACATATCCATGACCTTTTGTTTTTCCCATAAAGGTAGAAATTAAACTACTTTTACTTCGGATTTATACCGTTAGGTACTTACTAACTTTATGTTAAAATCTAATGTTGCCTACACCGCTCCGAAAATAAAAGCAGCTGAGCTACACTCAAAGTTATTGATGATTTAATTTGAATTGGACGGCATTGTACAATCATCAGGTAAGTGATAAATGATTTTGTGGATAAACGAATTCAAAGTTTTCATCCGGTTTTGATAAACTTGTCAGTGAAAGCGCGGATTAGGTTGAAGGTGGTCCCCTATCAATTTCATAGTTTACCAAATCAATTCTCCATTCTACGCATGCGCAAACTTAAATTCCATCATGTTCCATCTTTTCACTCTCTAATCGTTTTGTGTTCGCTTAAATTTGGATGATAACTGGAAGAAGATGATAGGTAAACGAGGAAGCTATTGTGCTACACCCATTTTGGCAGACGTGTTATTGTTAATAGAGAGTTTTTTTGTTCTTCCCGTAAGATTTTCTCCCGTTGACGTGTTAGAGCAGCGTCTAGAGCAAGCAGCTGGAGATGCTAGCTCTTCACGTGATTTTTACGCGTATTTCTACACGTATACGTGAAAAACCAAACGCTAACGTCTCTATACCTAAGTGTTTCAGAAGCTGTTTCGTATTCTTTTCGTACAACCTATTCTTATTTAAACAATTAATTGCTTTATAATTATTTATAAATAAATAAATTATAAATACATTTTTTGCTTAGCTTAAATGGCTGAATTTTCTAGCGGAGCACTTCACTATAACCTCTCGACTTGTTGACCAACCAACGTGTTGTTGGCAACCACAGTGTGGTTACCTTTGCTGGTAACTGCGTAACTGCGGTTACCTTGGTCACACTGTGGTTACCGGCAACTTTGGTTACCTTTGCGTCAGGCTATGATGACTACCCGTAACGAGACCCTCTCGAACGAGCATGTTTGTCCCCCACCCCGGCAAATACTTGGAACCGTTCCCTACAAGAAGAACTATGAGTTTTTCAATTCCGTTCAACACGGAGCAGCTCATGAGTCACAAATAAAAAGTCACATTTACGTTTCTAAACTGTTATGTGATCGTGTTATGAGACAACGAAACTATACACTTCATTCTGATCTACATATCCAACTAATCTGCATTTTTACTAAGGGATTGACTACTTGATGTTATGTATTTTTGAGATGTGAGCTTGCGAGCATCCAGACCACCAAACTATACACTTCATTCTAACCTACATGTCCACTAAACAGGTTGAACGGAATTGAAGAACTCACAGTTCTTCTTGTAGGGAACGGTTCCAAGTAGTTGCCGGGGTGGGGGGACAAAACTTGCTCGTTCGAGAGGGTCTCGTCTACCCGTAGGCCGAGATTCCAACGAATGCGTTTTCCCCGTTCACGTGTAGATCGGCCTTTTTCCCGTACACGCGTAGTTCTACACGTTAACGTAAAGATTCGCGCACGCGCAGTTGGTATTTCAGTCTTTTCGCGTACACGGGTAGAAAATTACGGGAAGAACAAAAACTCTCTACTAATGCAATATTACCAGGTAGATATTCCAGTAATAGGTAGGTATGATGTACGGGAAGAACACGAATAGATGGGCTTCCGGGAGTGTAGAAATGGAAGGAGGATCCCCACTAACTCGATTAGCTCCTGGCAGCGGAGGCAGGAGGTGGCCTTTGACTCCGGATTCCGCTTGAAAGAGCCGTTTATCTGCATAATGCCTCGCGAAATCCAGTTAGGGCGCCTAGTTGTGAGTTTTGAAGCCTCGGACGCGTTGAGTAGGTGATGATTTTATCACCGCGAGAATGAAGGTCGACTTTTGTATGTGGAATATCCGAGCGATTCGTTGCGCTGGTAATATCAACTGAGACATGATCCCTCACTACGGTGTTATTCAACAGCAATTTTATGGTGCATACCTGCACTCAATAAAACAACATCTGCCAAGTTGGGTGTGGCACATAGCTTCCTCGTTTAGCTATCATCTTCTTCCAACTATCATCCAAATTTAAGCAAACTCGAACGACTAGAGAGTGTAAAGATGGAAAATGATGGAATTTACGTTTGAGCATCCTCAGAACGAAGTATTAATTTGACAGCAATGAAACTGATAGGGGACCATCTACAACCTAACCCCGTTTATTCTTTGACAATTTCATTGAAATCGGATGAAAACATTGGAAATTAAGATCGTTACAATGATTTCACATAGGCACATGCGCAGTAGCTATTAATCATACAATCATATTGAAATTGATATGGGATGATCAAATCGTCATCCCCCAACTATCATCCAAATTCGAGCGTAAAAAAAACTAGGGCATTTGAAACTTTGTAACTGACCAAACTCGTAAACGAGTTCCACTATCTGCTTTACAAGCTGATACCATGTTACATGGATATGTCTTTGATTGGGGATTTCAGAACGGTTGTCCTCGAGAGTTGTAAACAAATCCTTTAACTGTAAACAACTCCCTGGGCCGCATCCCGACTAATTCCAACAAAACAACGGTTTACTTATAGAAATGTTGAAAATAACTGTGAAGAGAAGCCACTACAATGAGTTGTTGTTAACAGTCGACTGTTTGCAAGAGGATGAAAATGTTTCCTATGGAGTGGAGCATATGGATTGTATTGCTTTACGTTAAGAATATTGTAACTGGCTTATTAAAATTGTTTATAGTCCAATCAACTTAGTTTAGGAATGTAGCCAGGTACGTAAGGGGGGGGGGGGGGGAATTGGTAGCTTGAGATGTGAACATTTATCGCATAAATCAAGCGCTCTCCAACGAGTGGCGAACGATTTCTGTGCGATGAAAACTGGGGAACTTCCATTCCCCTATCAACGGCTGGGTTGTACGTGAAAAACACTGAAATTGTGACACAAATTTTGCGTCACGGAAATTTTTGGTTGACCCTCCCGAGCAAAGACATATCCATGTCAATAGAGCATATTGGAATTCAAGTTTGCGCATGCGCAGAGTGGAGTATGGATTTCGCAACAATGAAACTAATAGGGGATTGTCGACACCCTAGCCCGCTCGTTCCCTAAAAATGTCGCCCAGATCGGATGAAAACTGTGGAAAATAAGCTTGTTACAAGGATTTCATATTGTCGCATGCGCAGTCTTTATGAATGATACAATCTTGTTGAAATTGATGTAAGATGATCAAATTGTCATCCCCCCAACCATCATCCAAATTTGAGCGAGATCGAACGATTAGGACGTGAGAAAATGATGCTTAGTAGAATTTAAGTTTTCGCATGCGCGGATTGAGGTATTGAGTCGAGAACGATGAAACTGATAGGGGACCGTCTCCCCCCCTAGCCCGCACATTCACTGAAAATTTCATCCAATTCTAGGTACTTATATAATTTGGGTGAGATTTAAATGAGAGAAAAAATAGTGATACTTATCATGACTTCTCGAAAAAAAAACCTTCCTCTTCATTAGCCCCCTCCACCGACTATACATCCAGCATGAAATTTGAAACTCCTGACATATTTTCCAAAACTCGACAAAATTCATAACTGAGCGAAAGGTCACCACCAAACCCGACGAGAATAGTTAAAACATCATGATTTATTACTATTACCCCCTCTATTCACCCCTTCCCATAATGAAATTTGAAACTGCTGATACATTTTCCAAAACTAGACCGATTTCAATGATCATCAAAAAAGCATCAAGAGAATCTGACAAGATTTGTGAAAATATCATTATTCATTCCTATTACAGTAAGAAATAAGAAAGAATCGGTAATTATCCCCCTCCAACTCTCCCCCACTCCCCCCCCCCCCCCCCCCCCCCATGACAGCGAATCCGAAATTCCAGGTTTGTTGCACAGCTAGGCTGAAATCGGAATCGAACCAAATCAATTTGACTTAATTCTGAGAAGTTTACAATTTTCCATTCTAACATGTGTAGCCTCAGAAAGTATGTAGTCTGAACTTGGTATTAGAACCTCTTGAAACTCATACGGTGGATACAGCTTTCGTACAAGTACGCAACCACGAGAGACATTTTATGTCTTTGCGCCTCCTTTCCCCTTCCTATAAACCCCGTATTGTTTTCTAGAGCCACTCAACTGATCTGGGATCGGTCAGTTGTGTTCAGAAGTCCCTCAAGGGCCCACATACCAAATCTCAGAATCGTGGGATCATTAAAGAAAAAACTGGATTCTAGAGCCACTCAGCTGATCTGGGATCGGTCAGTTGTGTTCAGAAGTCCCTCAAGGGCCCACATACCAAATCTCAGAATCGTGGGATCATTAGGGAAAAAACTGGATTCTAGAGCCACTCATCTGATCTGGGATCGGTCAGTTGTGTTCAGAAGTCCCTCAAGGGCCCACATACCAAATCTCAGAATCGTGGGATCATTAAAGAAAAAACTGGATTCTAGAGCCACTCAGCTGATCTGGGATCGGTCAGTTGTGTTCAGAAGTCCCTCAAGGGCCCACATACCAAATCTCAGAATCGTGGGATCATTATTGAAAAAACTGGATTCTAGAGCCACTCATCTGATCTGGGATCGGTCAGTTGTGTTCAGAAGTCCCTCAAGGGGCTACATACCAAATCTCAGAATCGTGGGATCATTAAGGAAAAAACTGGATTCTAGAGCTACTCAGCTGATCTAGGATCGGTCAGTTATGTTCAGAAGTCCCTCAAGGGCCCACATACCAAATCTCAGAATCGTGGGATCATTAGGGAAAAAACTGGATTCTAGAGCCACTCATCTGATCTGGGATCGGTCAGTTGTGTTCAGAAGTCCCTCAAGGGCCCACATACCAAATCTCAGAATCGTGGGATCATTAAAGAAAAAACTGGATTCTAGAGCCACTCAGCTGATCTGGGATCGGTCAGTTGTGTTCAGAAGTCCCTCAAGGGCCCACATACCAAATCTCAGAATCGTGGGATCATTATTGAAAAAACTGGATTCTAGAGCCACTCATCTGATCTGGGATCGGTCAGTTGTGTTCAGAAGTCCCTCAAGGGGCTACATACCAAATCTCAGAATCGTGGGATCATTAAGGAAAAAACTGGATTCTAGAGCTACTCAGCTGATCTAGGATCGGTCAGTTGTGTTCAGAAGTCCCTCAAGGGCCCACATACCAAATCTCAAAATCGTGGGATCATTAGGGAAAAAACTGGATTCTAGAGCCACTCATCTGATCTGGGATCGGTCAGTTGTGTTCAGAAGTCCCTCAAGGGCCCACATACCAAATCTCAGAATCGTGGGATCATTAAAGAAAAAACTGGATTCTAGAGCCACTCAGCTGATCTGGGATCGGTCAGTTGTGTTCAGAAGTCCCTCAAGGGCCCACATACCAAATCTCAGAATCGTGGGATCATTAGGGAAAAAAACTGGATTCTAGAGCCCCTCATCTGATCTGGGATCGGTCAGTTGTGTTCAGAAGTCCCTCAAGGGGCTACATACCAAATCTCAGAATCGTGGGATCATTAAGGAAAAAACTGGATTCTAGAGCTACTCAGCTGATCTAGGATCGGTCAGTTGCGTTCAGAAGTCCCTCAAGGGCCCACATACCAAATCTCAGAATCGTGGGATCATTAAAGAAAAAACTGGATTCTAGAGCCACTCAGCTGATCTGGGATCGGTCAGTTGTGTTCAGAAGTCCCTCAAGGGCCCACATACCAAATCTCAGAATCGTGGGATCATTAGGGAAAAAACTGGATTCTAGAGCCACTCATCTGATCTGGGATCGGTCAGTTGTGTTCAGAAGTCCCTCAAGGGCCCACATACCAAATCTCAGAATCGTGGGATCATTAGGGAAAAAACTGGATTCTAGAGCCACTCAGCTGATCTGGGATCGGTCAGTTGTGTTCAGAAGTCCCTCAAGGGGCTACATACCAAATCTCAGAATCGTGGGATCATTAGGGAATCTCCGCGTAACGCTCTCCGCGTGACGCTTTTTCATTTATGTGCCATAGTAAAGACATAAAATGTCAATAAGAATCACGAAAATAGGTTGAGAATTGCAGCCGGGGAGGCGTCGAAAAAGTTTGTTGAAAAAAGACTCGTTCTCCCCACGAACCTGTCTCTCTCTTCCATCTTGAAATTCCAAATTTCCGAGATTCGTTGCACAACTAGACTAAAATTGGGACCGAACAAAGAAAGAATCTAGAAAATTGGTTGGGTATTGTGGCCTGGCAGCGTAGGTAAAATTTGTCACACACACACAGACATACACCTATGGTTTTTTCACGGATTTGGCCTTAGAATGGTTTGAAACGGATTTGTGTGCGGTTAGTTGTTTTTCGCTTGCTTGGGGATTGTCGCCCCCCCTCCCCTGGATCAATTTCAATAGGCGTCCCTCTTATTAACGAAGCCTTGCCTATAAGACATAGGTTCAGAGGGACGTTTATAAGTTAACAACCTGCTTCCCGCCTGCTGGCCCACCTCCTTTTCGGCACTCGCAATTCAAAACCTCTTGTCACAGAGTCCGCGTAATGTCCGCGTTCTGTTTGACAAGGCCTTTACAGGCGGAGTAGTTTAAAAGAGTCCCTTGTTCATCGTTACACAGGCACGTAGCCAGAGGGGGGTCCATGGGGTCCGGCGACCCCCCCCCCCCCCCCCCCCCCGAAATTTTTTGATGAATTAAAAAATTATTCAAGTTTAGGGTAGTATCTATTATTTCACTACAGAGAATCAGAAAATATTCGTCTGATGTGAAATTCTTCAGAAATTATTTTTATAATACTCATAGGTTCTGCTAATAGCTCCAATACGTAGAGGTAAGATTCCTGAGATAAGAAGTTAGATATTTCGGTACACGGACATGGGTCATGTATACGACAGATCAACGCCTCTAGCACTATACCTGAACGACCCGTATAAGCCATGCCGTGTAGCAACTCTTCATACCTTTCAGCACTACACATTTTTATTATGGTGTTCAGAAGCCTTCTGACATCTTCCCCTGAAGAGATTCCTTTCTCTCTCTGGAGGACAGTACTACAGAGGAAGAAAATTCTCTCCGAATCTGGTATTCCCTCGGCTAGCCTTTTCACTTCATCAGCAAGGAGTGACACGCCGACCGCTCTCTGAGGTAACTCGGACTGCTTTCCTTGCAGACGCATGGCTCTCTGCTACAGCATGTCCCATCTTAATGTGGTCCAGCCTCCTGGAGAATTTAACATCCCGTCCCCGAAGCCTCTTATGAAATAGTTCTGAATAGGATCAGTATTTGGTATTGATATTATACTTTGAGTACCACGGTTGGTATTCAGGTTCGCAATATTTGGATGTCTGGAGCGTATATGTAGAGTGAGTTCTCTTCTTGTAAAGCCTCTAAAACAATGGGGACACTGGGTTGCATTGTCTCTTTGACTATTCACCAAGGTATCTTATTGTATCATTCACCAAGGTATCTTATGTTACTGAGCTACATAATTACGTTGCTCCAACGATATCACAACAATAACAATAATTAAGTTAACATTTTTGGAATGAGTGAATGAGACAGAATTTGGCACTCAACTTCGAAGTAGGAATTTGAAGAAGTATGACTGGTAGTGTGAACTTGTCCGGTACGTTTTCCATCGGTTTTTGGTTTAAAAAAAAAACGCGATCTAACGCTTCGGAAATCGATTTTCTTGCGGAGCGGAAATTCACACAACACATCACCATCCGTTACGGGATTAGAAAATTCATAAATTTACTTCATGGGATCTTGCAGTCTAGGCGAAATTTATCTATCCTATGTGCGTCACGGGGTTCTGTATTCCGCCCTACACTCCTTACAATATCCTACGGGGAGAATGTTCCTGGATGTCTTCCTAATTTTTACGTTACGGGATCCTGCAGTACCTTAGAAATTAAGATTAGAAAAATACCTTTGAAATAAGATGGGTAACGAACGCCTTTCTCATTTGACCATGATGTCAATTCATTATCCACTGTCGTTCGCGGCTGATGACGTGCTGGATTTGATGTCTTTAAAAGCGAACAGAAAAGTCTTACTATAAACATTTTATGATCAACTAAATACCTAAAAATTGAACTTTTGCTGTTGTATAAAGATCAAGATTTATCATGATTGTAAAAAATTGTTTTGTCACCTAAAATCCTTAATTATGTACCTACCTATTAAATAATATTTTTGCCTTATTAAAGATAGTATTTCATCATGTTTGTAAAACATTTCTTCTCCTGTGACTTAAAATTCGTATTTTAAAATTTATTGAAATGGGAGGAGACCCGATGGGCGAGGGGGGGGGGGGGGGGGTCTGGACCTCCCCCAAGGCAAAATCCTGGCTACATGCCTGTCGTTACATATTTGCGATGCAGCTTATTACATCAAATTCGGACATTAATTGAAGACCAGGTCCAATAGGCCTAAGTGCCAAAAACTTCAAATTTGTTGGTTTCATAATGTTCAAAATGTATTCACAATGCATTCAAAATTCATGAAATTTTTTTACATTACCTTTGTTGTAAGTGCTTTTATTTCCCGCGGCCAGCACCTTCACAAAACTTCTTTATGATTAATAAAAAAAACATTGCTTGTGAAATGCTCAAAAGGATCTATGTACAACCCCAGTTTCCCAAGAGCGTGTTAGTGCCATTAGTTTCCCTATGAATGGCTTCTGATCACTACCTAACCTTATGTTGAAAATATTGGTCCCCGATCCATTCTTCTAATCAAGAGTAGCTGTGAACGACATCAATCAACAATCAAAGAGGAGAAACCTACATAAAACCATGGCAGTGTTCCCCGAAAACAGGTTGGCACTTAGTCCCTTTCAATGAAAATATTTTTTGGACTTCCGGCATCTCATGGAAAAAGGAGAAAAAATAATGGCAACCCAGCTTTTCGGCGGTCGATTTCAAAACGAATAGAAATGAGTTGGAGCATAGGGCCATTCTAGATATATTCCCGTTGGCACATATAGTGTATTAAATATGGAAAAAAATGAAAAACTTCCGAGATAGCACTTAGGCCCTTGTACCTTAAGGTCTTCAATTAATAGTTTTATCTTTTTCCCTTTTTTGCTCACATCTATATTAAGGATCCTGAATATTATACAAATGGAAACAAGTAAAAATCCAGGAATCGTTTTAGAATGCTCTAAACGGATTTCCACAGAGAAATTTATTTTTAAAAAATTAATGAAAAAATTCCTAAATGCGGGTTTTGATAATGAAGAGCTGCAATCTCAATTCGATAATCAAAAGCAACATGTCGTCGAGCCACGCGTTTTAAACATCGTCAACGACCGTCTGTAGCCCGGCTGGCGAGTCTGAAGCCCAATGAAACGCTGAGAGCAGCAGCGGAGCCCCACATTAATAGCCGGGTCTTCATCAAAGCCCCTCACGCTCGGCTTAATCAAGTCCGTCTCCTTAATTAAGTCCTCCGCCCCGCAGTCGACCCTTCAGTTCGGGGCTTCCTCAAGGCCGCGGCAATTTCCCTTTGCTGTGCTCTTCGCAACGGCTAAGACCGCTTTTCTCGAAAACTTGAAACTTGAAAAGCTTGATGAAACCCTGGAGAGAAAATACGATTTCATTTGAATCGTTTTCATTTGAATTTAGAATATTTAAATCGCCTTTAGCGATGGGAAGACACTTTTGAAATCAAAGCATAATGAAAGAGAAAAGGAGAATAAATTATTATAATCCCCCAAAACTTGGTGAAACTGTGGATCAAAAGTATGCAGGAAGAACTCCAACATTTGTCTTTTTCAATCACCCGAAAGATTACATTGAATTTACGCTATCGGTCTGGAACATTCGTTTAACAATATAGACAGTTTTTGTGCGTAGAAGAGCTGTACAATACAGTAATAATAAACCTCTATGTAATTATTTGCAGCGTTTTTATGAAATTTTCATGGAATGTGTAAGTTAGGATGTAAATGTCCCCTATTACTTCTGTTGATCCCATAGCAATACATCACTCAGCGCATGCGTAAACGTAAATTCCATAATACATTATTTTGCATGTCCTCGTCGTCAGATCGCACTCAAATTTGGAGGATAGGAGGAAGATATTAATTTGAGTATTCCCTAGCAATTTCATCATTATCTCATCATTAGTGGCTACTGGGCATTTGCGAGGGTTTATTCCTTTTAACGCGGCAAATTTCAACAGTTTTCATTCGATTTTGATGAAATTTTAAGTAAATGTGCGGGTTAGGCTGTAAATGGTCCCCTGTTATTTCATACTTCTACATTTTGTACATGCGCAAACTTAAATATTATTTCAAGCATAATTTTTTCACGCCCTTGTTTCAATCTCGCTCCGATTTGGTGCGTAGTTTGGGAACGAAGGCTTAATTATTCAACATCAATTTCACCATGATTGCTTCACTAGTTGCATTAGAAAAACGCTGCAAATTATTACACAAAGTTTTATTATTTATGTATTAGACAGCCCTTCTACGTAGATCTCTGGTCCATAATTATAAAACGCCGCTTATAGTATATTTAGTATCGGAACTCGGAGCTTCGGACCTCACAAATGGGTTCAATCCATTATAGCAGCGGAATCTCACAATTTTACGCTTGTTAATATAGTTGAAGAACAAAACCATTTATTACCAAGTCATCTTTCCAACACATAAAAGTGTTACCTATACTGTATATTGATATCATCTAATTGGTCAAATTTCAAAAAATGTGCTGACAAAATCACTGAAAATGGCTAAGAATTGTTAAATTGATATTTTTTAGCATAAGATTGGTCAAATAAAGTTTATCAACTATGAAATAGAACTTTCAAAAATTTATGTACGAAATTATGCTAAAAACTTGAACTTTTTAAATTTTGTTTTAAAAAATCTATAAAATTGCAAAAATAGCCTAAAATCCAAAATCTCTTTTTGAATAGAAGAGTATCATTTAAAATACTTTTTTTTCCATAAAATTAATAGCTAACATTTTCTTTTCACTCATAAATCTCCAATTTCTATTCAACTTGAAATATACAAAAAAACGCTGCAAATTATTTCACAAAGGTTTATTATTTTTTCAATTGAGTATGATCGTAGTTTTAGTTGGCTAGCGTACGTTATAAGGCCCGTCCAGACTCCTCGGCGTGTCCTACTTCGAGTTGCCACAACCTATACTTCTATAATTATATACGCATGTTTATATTTCTCGATTTGAGCTCCTATCTATTCAAATAGTTATTGCCTTAATAATATCATTATCTAAGTACGTACGAAAAGTCGAGAGGATATGTTATTAAATATGCGTAGGAAAAGCTTTGGTATTAACACACAAATATGACCTTGAAAAAAACGTATTCATGCCTCGAACGAACGCCGGCGCCGTACCCACAACAAGCCGCGGCGCCGGCGCCTCCTCTCACTCCACCCCCCGCTCGCCCCCCCCCCCCTCTCCACCCACCGTGACCCCTGCAAAGCGTGCCAGGCGTGCTCGCGTCGAAAAGAACACGTTTTTGCCCGTTTTTGGCCCATAGCATCTATGCGAGTAAAGCGATCGGGATGGTTAAACGTTAGGACCAACTAGACCCCAAATGGAGTCTATGTGCGAAAGAACGGGTTTTTTAAGTCAATTCTTAGGCCTTTTATGGCCCGGACGGCGGACGGCGAACGGCGGACGGCGGACGGCGGACGGCGGACGGCGAACGGCGGACGGCGAACGGCGGACGGCGGACGGACATTTCAAATTTGGATTCTACGTACCTTGAAACGTAAAGTGACAAAGTTTGAGGGGGGGTTATAAAAAATTTTTTGCTACACGATCACATAGGCTTATTATTGGAAATAATAAACCAATATTATTGGAAATAATAAACCAAAAAGACACTTTTTACCTATTTTTGACTCATAGCACCCATGAGAGTGGAGCGATCGAGCTGGCGAGAAGTTAGGACCAACTAGACCCCAAGTGGAGTCTATGTGCGAAAGAACAGATTTTTTAAGTCAATTCTGAGGCCTTTTATGGCCCGGACGGCGGCGGACGGCGAACGGCGGACGGACATTTCAAATTTGGATTCTACGCACCTTGAAACGTAAAGTGACAAAGTTTGAGGGGGGGTTATAAAAATTTTTTGCTATACGATCACATAGGCTTATTATTGGAAATAATAAACCAAAACCCAAGTTATGCAATAGATGTTGCCTTTATAATACATGACGGTAAAAGAGACTTTAGCTCGGTATTTATTTAATTTGTGGGGATGTGGCAGAGCTATTTCATCCCTCGGTTCTTTGGAAAAATAAAGTTATGTTTAGCTCATTCTATAACTTTCCTCTTTCATCAAAGCAACGTACACACCGTTGCTAGCGAAATGTATTTGATGAGCATCAGGTTGCAATTAGTCTTCCATCTAGGGCTCCTACCAAATATATTTTTAAGCTCTCTGAAAAAACAGTCGACATAAGCTATCGCCGCGGCTCTCAGCTTCGAAGGATTAAAGTGCCCCTAAGGCTTAGCTTCCTCGCCAAACACCGATAGGGTCCAATCCATTACATTCCATCTATTGATCAGACCTTAATGGATTATTCAGCGCCTCTGTAAAGGTTAGGCGACGTCGCATCGTTTCCAAATGACACACGGGACGAATTTAATGGACCAGAAGTTCAAGTACATTTAAAAAAGACTTGAAAGAAAAAAGTCCAGTCATACAGCATGACCCCATGAGCGAATTTTTGAAGAAATCTTCGACATTTCAGTCGCTATGTAGAGAAATTTTAGTTTATGATTTTGATAGACAAACATGGAATCAAACTATTAAAAATATTTAGGAGGTACTCATACTTTATTATTATTAAACTAATCTTGTAGATTTCAACCTTGAGATGAACGTTACTGAAGGCCGAGCGGAGCGAGGCCTGGGTCTGCGTGCTAGTACGTACGTAAATAGAACTTCTTCATAATTTCATGGTTGATATTTTCTAAGCCAGTATTAAAGCTACATCAAGTAATGTTGACAGTTGAGTGTAAAACATTAAAGAGAGCGACCGAGAGAATCCGAGGACGGAATAATTCACAGAGTAAACTCATCAGTTGTGATTACATTTTTTTTATTTTATTTTATTTTTTTCTAAACAACCACCTACTACCTACGTTTTAAACAGCATGGTTCTAGGATTAGTTATACAGGGATACTTCCATAAGAGTAGTTTATTTATTTATTTATTTAGAAGATACGGGACGAACCCAATTACAAGAGAGAGAAAAAAAAGAAAAGTGAACAGGTAGTACCTAAATTAATTATAAATATATGAAATGGAACCACACTAGAGAGTCACACTGATTGGCAAAATAAGTTATTTAGGGGTATCCAAGCAGAGGTGGCGGAAAAGTTGAGATTTGATGGTTGAGATGGGCGAAGAAAGAATGTCGATGAAGGGAGGTGATGATGAGAGGAGGTTCGCTTGGCGAGGAAGGCGGCTCAGTGGGCGGTGATATAAGTAATTTGTGGAAGAAAAGGGGATGGCAAAAGGCGTGACAGAACGGGAAGAGAGGCGAGGTACGAGAAAGCCAACCCGAGCCAAGAGATCAGGGGCATCAATCCGACCCGACAGCAAACCATGAAGGAATGTAATATCCGCACACAGGCGACGGTCACGTGGAGACATCAAGCTGAAGCGACGAGCGAGTAGTTGGTAGTCCAAATTCTCACGAGGAATGGAGAGCTTATATGCCAGGTAACGGAGGAAAGCCCTGAAGACGCGTTCGATTTGCACAATATGGGACTCATAATATGGACTCCAAATCACTGATGCATACTCCAGAGTTGGCTGCACGAGAGTCTTATAGAGTGTCACAAGAGCTGGTGCCTCAGAGAACTCTCTGGTATTCCGTTTCAGAAAACCAAGTGTGCGCATTCCACGGGACGCCACCTCAGCTATGTGGTCGGAGAAGGAAAGCTGGGAATCTAAGTGCACGCCAAGGTCCACAATATCAGCCCTACGAGGAATTGTTACACCGTTGATTGAGTAGGGGTGGATGACTGGAGAGTGGGAACGATAGAAGGAAATGACTGCACATTTAGATGGGTTCAGGGCTAGTCCGATAATGTCACACCATTGAGAGAGGGCATCCAGGTTTAGTTGGAGAAGTTGGCAGTCTGAGGGGTCACGGAAGGAGATGAAGAGCTTCAGGTCGTCAGCATATATCAAGAACTGCGTATGGTGCAGGAAGGAAATAACGCCATTAATCACCAGATTGAAGAGAAGGGGACCAAGATGCGAGCCCTGAGGAACCCCCGATGTGGCAGGAAAGGAGTGAGAAACAACACCACTTACACGCACTAAAAGCTGCCGAGCAGCAAGGTAGCTAGCAATCCATGCATGAAGTGGTCCAAAGACACCAAGCGATGAGAGCACATCAAGGATCACACTATGAGGCAGCTTGTCGAATGCTTTAGAGAAATCGGTCGTAACCAGGTCCACCTGATGACCCAGCCCCAACAGCGCAAAGTGCGTAATCCTGAAAAGTTGCTAGTTTGTCACTGTAGAACGCCCCCTGACAAAGCCGTGCTGCTCAGGAGCTAAGCGCGAGCTGAAAATTGGCGAGAGTTGAGCCACAACCAGCTTCTCAAGTAGTTTGGGAATAGTTGATAAGGAGCAGACTGGACGGTAGTTACTAATGTCGTTCTTATCACCCCTCTTGAAAATCGGAGTAATGTAGGACAGCTTCCATTGAGCAGGGAAGAGGCCAGAAGAAAGAGAAGCATTAAACAGGTGAGTCAGAGGATGGGCCAAGCTACGCGCACAAGCGCGAAGAAGAATTGGAGGGATACCATCAGGGCCCATACCCTTTGAAACATCCAGGCCACGCAGGGCACCATCAACGTCTACCTCCGTCACAGCAAGGGAGCCCAATGAGACCACATCGATGGGCGGGCGGGAAGAAACCAGGTCATGAGCAGGATCAAACACCGAGGCAAAGTGGGATGCGAAGAGATCAGCGATTGACTGCGGGTTATCAGCAAGTGAGGAACCTAGATGCATATTATGTGGCAGAGAGGATCGCCCGTCTCGGTAATTGATATAGTTCCAGAAGGTCTTAGGGTCACTGGGGAGGGAATCCTGGACTGAACGGATGTACCTGGAGTAACATTCCTGCGATAAAAAGTTGCATCTAGCACGTAATTGGGAGAATGTTGAGTAGTCTTCGCAAGATAACGTTTCCTTATACCGGTAGTGGACAAAGTTTTTGCGACGAACAAGCTGGATCAGGTCAGGAGAGAACCATTTCGGATAGGAACTGGTGAAGGTTACTGTCCTAGGGACGAAGAGAGCAATGGCCTGATTTAAAGTGGAGTAAAGATGGTCAAGAGCAAGGTCAACAGGTTGGGAAAAGAAAGGTGACCAATCATGCTGTAAAAGCCAATCATCCATAGCTGCATAATCACCACGCTTAAAGTTAAAGGTGAATTGATGAGCTGAACGGGTAGTCTGGGGTGGAGACCTGACTGTTAGATCCAGTAATAAAGGAGGGTGAGCAGGGTCCTCATCAACGAGTGGAGTACCGAGATGAACGCGAAGGGAGTTGACGGAGGAAAGAACAAGGTCGAGAATATTCCCATGGGCATTAGGCAAGTAGTTGTACTGACTGAGGCCGAGGAGTTGAATAGACTCGAAGATGGCGTAAGCTTTAGAAGAGGGCTGACAGAAGGGAGTCTCACGATTCCAATCCTCTGCAGAGATGCCAGGCAAGTTATAATCGCCAGCCATAACGATGTGGTAGCTCGGCAAAACTGCTGCCACGGACTCAAGATCCTCAAAGTGCCGTTGGAAAGCGGAGAGAGGTGAATAAGAAGGAAGGTAGACAGCGCCAAGAACTAAGTGAAGATCTGGCAAAACCACGAATAATTGTTCAAGGGTGTCAGGAAGGGTGTGCACATAAGAGCGGAGACGTGAAGAAACAGCGACTAGAACTCCACCTCCTGTTTGTTTCAGTTGATTGTTAGAAAAGGAACGATCGCAGCGGTAGATGTGAAAGTTAAGGAGACGAAGCTCAGCCGAGTCGACAAGTGGATGGAGCCAAGTTTCAGTCAAGATAACGGCGTCGAAATTAGTTAAGGATAAGTTGCGATGAAGAGTAGAAAATTTAGTGTTGAGGCCACGGACATTCTGATATAGGAAAGTTACTTTTTGGTTGGGCTCGGTGGGTTTTTTTTTGAAGATGCGGAGTTTTTTGGAGATGTGGGGATAGGTTGCACACTCTGACAGGCTATGATTCGTGGTGTGCCAGAGATATATTTAATTGTCAAGTTGGGCTCACCATTATCTGTTCTTCGCCTAAGTTCAAGCCTGAGATCATCGAGCTGTTTACATTGGGCTGGTGTTCGATCTGAAGATACAGAAAAGGGCCGAGGAGAGAGAGAGCGGTTCGCGGTGAGCAGTTGAGAGGCAATAGCGGGGAATTCATGTGAACCAATAGTGGGACGGGACTTGCCAGGAGCGGGTGTCTTGCCAATGCGACGGAAGCGATGGACAGATCCCACAAAATCAAGCTTCAATAAATTCAGTGCATCATTAAGAAAAGAACGGTCCTGGTCCATAGCCGAGGCGGGATCAGGCTCTTTAACATTAAAGAAAATTACATTTGATGCCCTGCGCTGACGCTCCTGGAGTTCGCGCATGATTTCATCAGCACCATGGATGACGGAGGCAGAGGTAGCGGCCGCAGAGGCCAAAGGGGCCGCGAGATCACTGACGACGGGGGCCACACCCTGGTGGCTCGTGGAGGCCTTAAATGAGTCGAACTCAGCCTTAAGGGTGTCGACAGCTGACGCGCACTGAGCACCCTGGTCCTCCAGTGCGGTAAGACGAGACTCCAGACCATCAACCCGCGACTGAAGAGCCTCAAGGAACCAGGACTGAAGCGACTTCATGTGTTTCTCCATTGACAATTCAAAATCCTTCTTAGTAAGGTATGGGCCCGCATCTGGAGAAGAGGATCGCGAAGTCTTACACGAAGAACATTTCCAAGAGTTACGGGCAACCTGAGAAAGTTTGCGAAAGTTAGATTCGGTGAAGCCAGCACAGCCAAAGTGAAGGAACGAATCACAGACAGTGCACCGAATAGAGTCCTCCCGAATAAGGGGATCCTTACATGAAGAGCGTCGGCACTCCATCGCTGCAGGGAAGTGAAGCGGGTTAATATATGTGCACGGTAGAAGGCGAAAACGGCACGCAGAATCAGCGAAAGACACCGGAGTTGTGAGAGGGCGGAGCCAAACACGCCGCTCAAGGCCGACGTAGCGATAACAACCCACAAAGCGAATCACAGGAAAATAATCAGTTATAAAAACGACAAAATAACTCAGCTGTAAACCCGAAAAACACTGCCAAACACAACCGCCGATCACGACGAAAAGCACTTAGACAAGGCTAGTTAGTTGTGTCAAAAAATGACGTTTAGGTACAATACTGATCACTTGAAAGAAGAGCGAACCGAGACAAGGTGTAAACGGACCGAGAGACGGGACGGGACTTTTTCAAGTTCCCGAAGTTCCCGTAGTTCAATCTAAATTTGGACAATTTTTATGGAAATATTACCTATGTCTGTGTGAACTACGTCAGAATGTACACGAACCATTTATATATTATACGTCGAGTTGCATTATATCAAATCGTTCCAACATTGCAAATATCATTCTGAATACCGATAGACCTGAACTGGGACCTTTTGCCTTTACTCCATCCAAAAATACGTAGCTTTCCATTTTTGATCAGTGCAATGAGATATGCGAGTCTCTGTAAAAAAGAAACGTGTCCGAAGAAACCCGCCGACTCGTCGTTGTTGGAAGGAAATTAGGGAAGAAAACGTTGGAGAAAACGATAAGGGAGATATGTAAGTGTGAAGAGGACCTATGTACAGTAGTAATACAGGACTGTGAAAGCTGCGACTGTGGCTGTGTTAAATCACAGCAAAACAGTGATAAGTTCAAACTGAAAAGGTTGATCGTTTGTTCTGATTTCTGATTTTCGAGCTAGAAAACTAATATGTAGCAAGTATGTATGATCCTCTAATACTTAATTATGTACAGTAGTAATACACGACTGTGGAAGCTGCGACTGTGGCGGCTGTGGCTGTGTTAATACACAGCAGAACAGTGATAAGTTCAAAATGGATAAATATGTTGGTCGTTTGTTCTGATTTTCGAGCTAGAAAACTAATATGTAGCAAGTAGGTATATATTATCCTATCAGACTTAATTACGTACCTATGTACAATAGTAAGACACGACTATGTACAAATAGTAAGACTGTGGTAGTTGCGACTATGGGAGCTGTATGTCAGTGTGATCTACGTCAGAATCTACAAGAACCATTTATATATTGAACGTCGAGTTGCATTATATCAAATCGTTCCAAGACTTTCAAATATCATTCTGAATATCGATGGAGCAGGACTGGGTCCTTTTCCTTCCTTTCGTCCATCCAAAAATACGTAGGTAGCTTTCCATTTTTTATCAGTACGATGAGATATACGAGTCTCTGTAAAAAAGAAACCCGCCGACTCGTCGTTGTTGGAAGGGAAATAGGGAAGAAAACGTTGGAGAAAAGGTTAAGGGAAATATTTAGGTGTGAAGAGGGCGTTGGGGGGGGGGGGGGGGGGGGGGGGCTTTGTGCTTTGAGACGGGCCGGACACGGGGAGACAGAAGGTCAAAACGCTCCGTGCCCAGACTACATCATAAAGGGCACGTACGTGAGCGGTCTTGGGCATTTCGGACTTGCGGACGCAGAAACCCGGGTGGGGTTTTCCTTCCGTACGTGGTCATGAACTTCTTTAGATTTAACGTCCGACACGTCACGTTCCTCGGTTTCCTATTCGGTTGAACAAAGACAAATATGAGGGAAAAAGAACGTCAGCGGGATATGAGAAGAAATTTTCGTTTCCCTCCAACCGGACACAGGTTGGACTATTAGGTATTACTCCTATAGAAATAAATAAGATTTTCATGAAGGTCTGTTCTGAGGAACAAGAAGAAAAGTCTGCCATGTTGGATGTGGCACATAGCTTCCTAGTAGCGTAAAATAAATATATAGCATTTGCCGATTTAATTAAACCTTTTACCAAATGAATCAAACCTTTTGCCAAATGAGTTAAACCTTTTTCCAAAATAATTCACCCTTTTTCCGAAATAATTGAACTTTTTCCCAGTACAATAAAGTGTATAAAACACACGTGGGGGTGGTAATTTGGTAATATATGAGAATATGGGGTCGTTGGAACCTTGTAACACGCTTACCTACTTGATTTTTAGGGGATAGTATGAGACGACCTGGATTTTCATTACTACACTGTAATTCGTCTGAAATTCGTCATATATAATTCAATGTTGCAGATCTCAGGGAAGTTTCATCATTTTTTTTTGTTAGCACAAGGGTTGCTGTGATGGCATGTAGAGTTACAAAAAACACTGTTTTTGACACACTTGGACCTCTTTGTGCGGCATTTGGTAGAACAGCTGATTGTTTCACTTGCTTCACATCATTAATCTACTGATCGTATTTCGCTTCGGTCAGCACAGCACTGTTATAATTATTCACTTTGACATGCTTTAATTTTTTCATAAAATTTCGCTCTGAATTCCAATACTTTTTTGGAACAACTTGAACTTGACGCAATCGCCGTTGTTGCCACGTTAAGGTCACATGAAAAACTGATGGGGCTCTCAGAGCTCTTCTTGATAGTGACCTGGAGTCATTCAGTAGATAAGAGACGAGAACGAGAACTTGGAATCTCGAACAGTTCATGGTTCACGCTTGTCTCCGCATACAAGCAGACACTCAGTGCCCATTCATAACTGTTTTCATTAGCATTACACACTTTCCCGGTCGGCCTCCCGTTATTGTACACAATAACTAGTTAAAGTGTGAAATGCGCAAAATTACGCACCAAATTCGGGGAAGGGAGGGTTCTACCATCTAATCAAAATCGATATCTAATTAGGGCATAAATCAATGGATTTTCGATATTTAAAATGCTTCAAGCATATAGACTCTTACCTCATCACTCATCACTGAAAAAACTAATGAAAATAACGTCTCATAGTCTGTTACAGATATATTTTTCATAGTAGGTACAGATGTTTTTCAATGACACGAGATTCGGAGTCAGGGTCTACTTAGTTCATTTCGCTGCCGCTAGGTTCGCATCCTTATTTTGAATCGCGAATGGGCCTTTCTTCCAAAATCAGCCTTGTCCTGGTCAGACCAGGACGGTTGGCAAGCCCGCCGCAGGCGTCATGTCACCTTCACCCCTTCGTGGTCGTCGGATTTCTCTAGGAAACCAAATAGGAAATACACTTCCATAAAAAATATGAAAAAATTCTTTTCTCAGGAAGAGCCACGAGATCCCGTTATAATTTACCATCATGCAATTTTCTCGTTCAGGTCGTGGACGGCTATCGATCTGTCGTCGCTCAATAATATACATTACCCCACGCAGCACTTCCGTGTGTGAGTTTGTATAAGCCTGTGGGATTGCGACTGTGTGAGTTTGTGCACGCAATATTGTTTTCTCTGTAAAAATGATCTGGAGATAAGACGGGAGAGTTGGGCGCTACAAGGCCCTTCCCTCGTTCAAAATATTTCTACCTTTCTGCCTCGTTTTTTTTTTTTTTTTTTTTTTTTTCTTTTTCTTTTTGGGCCACCTCTTTTCACACTCTCACGGGATCACAATACATGGACAATACCCACACATACCTACATATATACATACGCAGATACACTCATACACTCATACACTCATACACACCTTCCCTCTACCTCTCTCTCAGAGCAAATATGCTTTCTCGCTTTCGAAAGTACACAGACGTGAAAGTTTGCGGCGGAAAAACAAATTACGCTGGGTTGATATTGTCTTTTTTCGTTGGTACCCTGCTCGTATTCATGGTGCTGTAACCTCAACTTCAATTTCGTTCTGTATCACTCAGTATTTGAATTGCCGGAGATATTTTGCACCAAGCAATATCTTATTAAAAAAAATTATTTTGACAATGCTTTCACTTCACTGCTTCGCTAGTTGGCAAGATCAAATGGTTTGGTATGCTCAAGTTTTTTGGTGATATCGTTGCGACAAGGAAGGGGACGGACAGCTTTTTCGCTGATGGAGGTGAATCAAAGCTTTTCGCTTTATAATTCAATTCAATTTTATGTATAACCCGTAGGTATTACAAGGAGTTCCTTAGATACATATTAAAATACACTGCCAAGGAAATGGCACATGAGCTTCCTCGTGACCTTCACAGTACGTCACCATTAAATTCCAGAAAACTAGAAACGACCGGTTCTGGCATCAGGGAATTAATAAGGTGGGAAATTGGAAGCTGAATGGTACATATAATAAATGAAATTAATAAGGAAAATTTTGATTTTAATATGGAACCATCCAGGATGTAGTCCGCATGTTCCCTGAAAATTTTGTCTAAATCGGATCAAAACTGAAGGAGTTTTTAATTGATTTACAGGATTTCATTAATATACCTATTTAATTCATGACTAAAACATCCTCGTTGCCTGAGTTATGACCGAAACAAGAAATTTTTGTTTGCGCCTGCGCAGATTCTACCGTTGATTCGATCATGACGGAACTGATAGGGGACCATGCAGAGCTATACCCGCACGATCCCTAAAAATTTGAAGAAAATCGCATCAAAATTGTGGAAATTACGGCTGTTGCAAGGACCGTAACAAGAATATTTCGTTCAGCATGCGCAGAGCGTACCTCTAACGCAATTGTGATGATTGTCTTGTGGGACCTCACGGGATCTTACCCACATCGTCCCTGAAAATCTGACCGAAATCCGTTCAACATTGACCGAGTTATGACCGTCAAAAGGAATTCACGTTAGCGCCTGCGCAGAAGCTACCGTTGATTCGATCATGGTGAAGTTGATAGGGGATCATTTAGAGCTTAACTCGCACGATCCCTCAAAATTTGGTTGAAATCGGATCAAAATTGTGGAAGTTATGGCTGTTACAAGGAAATGTGGACGGACAGACAGACAGACAGACACGGAACCAAATTTGTTCAGGAGGCTCTGAAACGCAAAATGCGAGTGGAAATTTTGATTTTGGAGCAAAATATTTTTTTTCGTTTCGAAAGTGAAAACAAAGCTTCCGCTGCCTTGCAGTCTCGGAAGCAAAATAGCATATGATATTTTGCCTTCATTTCTGTCCCAACAAACAATGTTAGACTTTTACATTTGATTTATCAAATAATAACTCATACAGATCTACATAATTTACGTATAAAAAATGAGCACTGCATAGTTAACATATATCACAATCAATAATGCCTACACAACTCTGCCAAATTTCAATAATAATCCCGAGTCATTACCAATATTTCCAAAGCGGTGTTGATGTTCGTTCTATCACTTGTAGATTTTCATTTTCTTCTTGACCTGTTTTCTGGAAATGTTGGGAGGAGACGGAGGAGGAGTATTCAGATTAATCTCTACTTCTGACCCAGTAGATGTAGAATCCTCCAACTTACTTCGTCCATAGCGAAGTTTTTTTCCATCCAATCATCCATTTTTTCCATTTTTACATCAAGTAGTTCATCTCCATCAATCAAGACGACATGTTTCTCGTCTTTTCTTGCTTGAAACAACTTGGGCAAGAGATGCTTCCTAAATTCCCGTGTTCGTCTATCGTAGAACTCGGATGTATTAAATTGAGATCCCTTGAACTTGTAAATGTTCTGGCGTACTTTAGATTTGGAGAAATTATTAGCAAAATGAACGTGAACTGGTCTACTTCTAGAAGGTTGGATGGTTCCTAAACGTCTTACACCTATAACTTCATAATCCTCAAGAACGCAATTTAATTCCGTTCTAAAAATTTCCATCACCTTCCTCTTGAGAATATTCATGTTTCTTTCCCTTCTAGAACGTTATGAAGAATAAGATCGTTTCTGTTGTCCGTGTGCCGGTTCTGTTTCGTATTATTATTATTTTTTTTTTTCAGATAAGGCTAGATTTTCTTCTATACTGCCAATACTCTTATTAATTTTTTTATATTTTTTATGAGCAAGATAGTTTTTTGGCTGTTGGCAATTTCTTGCGACACTTGTGTATTCAAAACATTTGTATGATCCTTCAAAATGCAGTCGCAGTTTTGAAGTTTGGTTGTCATTACGTCAAGGCATTGAATTAGCTGATGTAACTCGGAGGTCGACATTCTCGTAGTTGCAATTATTCGACCCGACACCGGTCGGCTCTTCGAGTGCTGCACACTAAGGAATACGGTATTCGGTAAACAAATAATCACCAACCGAATTCGCAAAAATGACCTTTTTCCAGAAATCAACCCGTTAAAAATTTATGAAAATTGTTATTGCTGAGTGTTAATCAAAGAGCAACTACAAAAAACAAAAAATGAAACGAAATTAACACGGAGCTCGCAAAAAACACGGGCGCTCGGCTCGGATACCTAACTGGAACTCTCGCTTTTCGCTTTTTAGCCTTTCCTGGTTTTCACTCATCTTCTCGATGACCATATTCCAGATGACTGTAAAGTTTATATTCATAGCCGTTTGCAATACTAAGGCAGCCTATATAATGGAGGTTAAAAGTTCCTATAATGGGGGTTGGGGTTCAAGTGCTCATTGAAAAAATTTGACTGCTTACCATATATGATCAGCCAGATCATAGTCAAGGATGAGCAACGAGGAACGCGTGACATGGGCATGCGAACACCAAATCGCATGCAGCCTGTATTGTGCTCTCCAGTTTTGTGATTCTATTCTTTGTCTTCGGATACCTTAATGATGATGATAAAATGGAAGATTTGTTTGCCGAGATAGGAAAACAGTGCCGTGACGATTCCCGTAACAACTGAGAGAGAACGTCAATCTCGCGGAGTAAAACCTTATGAGAGAGACCCGCGCCCACTTTTGGCACACAAGAATGTGTGATCAGCCGAATCTTCCTTTTCCTGGTAGATTCGCCGTCTGTTACCTTCTCGATTTTCTTCAGGAAACCTGGAAAGCCACGGGGACCGTAAGGAATTTAGTTATATAATAATTCACTTCCTTTCCGAACAATCTTTCACCCTCATAATTTTCAGATAGATAGATTTTAGATAGGTTTTATTTATTTCAATAGAAACACATACATATGATGATAGTACAAAAGTAGAACTAGGCTGCTCGCCTAGCTTACTTTTCCAACGGTAGGCTTGGTCCGTGCTGTTGGTTAAGGTCTAGGCGATGTGCTCATAATTTCAAACATAGCACGTTGACATAACATCGCATATGCGTCTACATAATCTACACATAGCTTAAATAATAGCTACTTAACCATTGCAATTTTTCTATGAAATTCGCAAAAAAAGCTTATATAAATTCTAGAAAACATTTTGTCTTGCTGTACATTTTGTCTTTCTGTATATATCATAACAATGTTACATAATATACTCGTAGTAGGATCATTCGCTTATAAGATCATGCAGCATGACTGGAACTTTTGGTTTCTTAAGTGATTAAGGCTGTATCGAATGTTTTGATTGATTCTAATGGAATCAGTTTAGACATAGAGGTAGAGGAAGTGAATTCTTTCACAATCATACTTATTATTTCATTGTTTCATTAATAATTCAATATTAATATTATTCCATCAAATTCTATATTATTAATGATAGTGAATGATGTGCAGCAACCAGGAGTTTGCTTCTTCGGTTGTTCGTGGCGCTGATATTCCCAAAAACCGCAAATAAAAGTATCGAGAAGAGTGCGCCGAACAGGCTCTATAGTTTGAGATGGGAACCGTCACATATACATAGCTACCCCACCAGCCCACCACCAATATAATTTGGCTGTGCCTGAGCTTTTATCATGCAGATGCGAACAGCTCAACCGATACAGTTTATTCGTGCGTGAAGGGAAAACAGATGCTCGGACGAATTAGGGTATGGTTGAATCCTCTCGATCAACTTCTCCATTCGTATAGCGATCAACCGAATACACTAAAGAGAACCAGAGTATGTTAGCTTCCAGCACGTACATGGAAAATGATAAGCTCCAATCCACAGTTTTGTTAGGTAGGCAGTTTTATCGAGGTTGACTGATGAGTTGTGCCCAAATTTCTACGAGGTCCTCTTCATCACACTGATCACTCCTCAATCGAAACCACTTTCGACAAACTTATCATTAACACAACAAAATGAAATGCTATTGAAATCATAGAACTTAAAATACTAAAAACTTAACAAATCGGAAGAAAACCAATAATCATAGCACAAACACGAAAAATGTGTGTTTATTTATGATTAGTAAATCAGAATCACAAAATTATAACAGGATTTAAAATATATGTTTAATCTGATATGGTACATAGATACGAGGAATTGCCTAGCTTTGTAACATATTTCTCCATATTTGGAAGCCTTTTGATTATGTAATTGTAGGAGAGGAGCCGTGTATGAAGCAAATTGCGCACCAGTTTTTAGCATGAATATGCTTTAGCCGTGACCTAACTACCGAAAAATGTCCCGCGAGAGTGCAACGAAAGTAGCGCCAATAATTGTGGTGATTTCCGCTTACATCCGAGTCGTTGCTAGGGATATGATACTTCGTCGTTTTTCATCCCACAAAATTCGTTGACCATTCGTTCGAAAGCTCTCGATTTATCCAACCATACTATATTAACTACTGCGAAGTGCGTGGCCAACAAGCTGAGTTATGAGCATGGTTATATGAATAATTGTTTACACACAGGTGATCATTCTCAATTATTGATATTGTGAACATGATTGCAACCGCTTGTTAATTTCTGATGATTTCATTGAGCTGGTGTTTCGATTATGTGATTCATAGCAGGTGATCCGAATATTGCGAGAACGGTTAGATTTGTGAAGCGGTGGTTAAATTATTTTAATAGGTAATTTCTATACTTTACACTATAGGAAGCTGTAATTTCGTATGTAGCCTCTTTAGCCTCTTTCTATAATAAAGTGAATGTTTACTCGCGAGTTTCTATTAGGAGAGCATCATCTCACAAGAGCTCAATCGTCGTGATCATTTCTATAATAAAGTGAATGTTTACTCGCGAGTTTCTATTAGGAGATCATCATCGCACAAGAGCTCAATGGTCGTGATCATTTCTATAATAAAGTGAGAGCGAGGAGCTAAAACATGATTCCATGTTTTAGGATTGATGGCAGAATGATAAACAGAGTTCAGAGGCCGATGGGGGGTCGGGTTCAGAGAATCGACGAGGAGTGAGTCGTGTACGGCTAAAGCATATTCATGTTTTTTAATTTTAGCGGTCAGGCTCAAAGGAACTGTGGCTTTTCCACTGCAGTATCACCATAAAAATGTTACCACCCAATGCTTCTGGCAACGTTTTGGCGACGGTTTTTGGAGGCTACCGGGGGTGATTCTGCTTGATATTCTTCATGATCAGCGGACAATCGACGCCGAGTAATACTGCCAGATCTTTGTCCTACCGCTTCAGAAATCAGAATCATATATTTTGTAGAAACATGCTATTATGTAGGACAATTGTCAATGTAAAAATTGTTGTACAAAATAAATTAACATTCATGTAGCCAATAAAGGGGGAGAGAAAAAACAGATTAATTAAAACAGTAATAATAAAATGAAACAAAAGAGTGTAGGCAGGTCGTTTACCCGCCTAAAAGGCGGCTCGGCCGGGGCTTCACGACCGAGCCCGGACCCGACCCACCATGGCGGCCTCCCGGGGGGCACCCACCTATTTCTAGGTAAGCACCCCTTGCTACGATTCATAAATCGCGCAACCGAAAATCACCAGGCAGACCGCCCCCGAGCCGATCGAGAGCCGCGAACCTAAATAATTTGCTCGCTATAAAGCCATACACTCAATAAATTACAATCACACTAAAAACAATAACATACAACTTATATAAATCTAAAAAAAAAAAAAATAAAAAAATATTCAACAGTTAACAAGTTATCACAGTATAAATATCTAAAAAGCTAACTCGAGTACTTTTATAAAATTCTTCGGTTGCTGACATAAAATAAACAATGGCTACAAGATAACAACTATTTAAAGGTGAATAAGTGGAGTAAAACGTCCCACTAGTCAAAAAATAAATATATATTGCTTGATTTTTGTTTGCATGAAAAATTGACTATCTACTATTTAAAAATGGCACATTTCATCTTGAAAAATCACCAGTGTGGTTTAGTTCTTGCATAATGAGTTCGTGTTGTATAGTGCGCTTGAAAAGTTTGAAAGAAAGCTCTTTAGTCTCCTCGTTAAGCAGATTGAACATACGGCACCCAATTTGGTAGGGGTTTGAAATCAGCTTATCGTTGAGGGGAAAAAACCATGCAGACATTTCGTACTTTTATTCTTAAGAGTAACAATATAGCAAAAAGGAGATCCAGCTGATCAGACTTCACTTCCACTCATTCACTCATTTCCAGTACTCCAAGAGGCTGTGTACCGAATTTCAGAACTCTGGTAGCATGTCAAACTTTCGTCTGAGGAGAAATAACAATTTGAGACGGATTTTCGTTGCGCTCAATTTTTTATGGATTTTCGTAACGCAGTTTTCCAGCCAATTTTCATACTTTAGACCTCAATTGTAGTCTGTAACCATGCGTGATGATAAATGATGAGTTTTTGATTAATTCGTCAAAGCTGTTCTACTGTTACCCCATTGGACACCTGGATATAAGATTAGAACAGAGACGGGAATTAAATTAAATATTAGAGCCCAAACTCTTGATCGCTGCTTAGGGTGGTCGTAGAAGATTCTGAGGATGAGAGACGGCAGATATCCCCAAATTTGCTTTAAACAGTTGGTGAGAAAGATTGTAAATGGACACAGTATGGAAAAATACAACTGGGCCGAACAGCTTAGAAAAATACTCATCGAACTAGGTTGGCGAGAATTTTTGGAAAATCAAAACCGGAAAAAAATAAGAGAAAAACGTTCAGCTAGTATTCAAACTTGTGTTACGAGGTCAAAGTACAACGATTAAGAACGTTCGCTGTATTCTTCTAATAGTGACTATCATGAACATTTGACTACGAATATATTCAAACTACTACATTACTTAGAACTTGATGTTTCTATTACACAAAAAAGAATGCTGACCCAATTAAGAATGAGTAATAAAACACGGTTATCACTTATTTAAGCAGACAACTCTCTTAAAATTCGAACAAATTGTCCCCTGTACTGTATGCAACATGAAAGCGCAAGAGACTGAACGCCAACTGGTATGAGTGTCCTCAATTAGCGGTGTATAGAGTGAAATATCTAGGAAATACAAAGGTATCAAAAGAGCATTTGTTTAATGTAGATTTAAAAGGAGGAAGTAAAGAAGTAAACACACACAGAACAGCTGATCTACCTTCTCCAAACATCCACTAGAGTGTACTATCTTCATTTCATCACTCATTCAGAGTAATCATGCGCTGCTAGCGAATCTATTGATTAGCCAATCCATCTCTAAATTCCATTAATGACCGCTAGATAATGGGACTGGAAGACAGAAATTGCCTTGTAAATATCAGCTGATTAATTCCAGTGAAATTATCAGTTGATTTAGTTCCTATGGAATTTATTCTAATTTTGCAAAATCGAGTTAATTAACTATAGTCCGTGTGGATGTAATAGTGAAGATAGATACTTATTTCATGTCATAAATTGCTTCCGAGCTACCTATAGGTAGCGATATGGTTTTTCATGGTTTTCCAGTATATTAGAACATATACTAGAATTGGAAAGTTTATTCAACAATTGCTTACAGATGTTGATTTAGTGTAAATTAATGTTAATGTTGTAATAACTTGTAAATTTGCATTGTATGTCAAAAGGACCTGAAACAATAAAGATTGAGATGATTTGATTTTAGCATGGAACATACTTTAGCCTTGGGCTAAATGGCGAATCACGTTTTTTGGGAGACGCGGTTGGGAGAAAGCGATGTGTCACGAAATTATAACATGTTTTTGGGCTGGGGGTCATTCTTAAATTTGCGACCGGAAAAAATGCAACGCTACAACCGATAAACACGAGACCTTCTCGAACGATCAAGCTTGTCCCCCACCCCGGCAACTACTTGGAACCGTTCCCTGCAAGAAGAACTGTGAGTTCTTCAATTCCGTTCAACCTGTTTCGTTGAGAGCAGTAGTCAATCCCTTAGTAAAAATAAGTTTTTAATTAATTTTCGTTGTATGAATGAACTGTATAAAAAATTAACAATAAAAAATCAGAACCATATCAAAATCAATGATAGCTTGAGATGTGAACATTTATCACATAAATCAAGCGCTTTCCAACGAGTGGCGAACGATTTTTGTGCGATGGGAACTGTGGAAGTTCCATTCCCATAGCAACGGCTGGGTTGTACGTGAAATTTCTTGTGTCTTAATCTTAATTCTAAACTTGGTATTAGAACCTCTTGAAACTCATACGGTGGATACAGCTTTCGTACAAGTACGCAACCACGAGAGACATTTTATGTCTTTGCGCCCCCTTCCCCTTCCTATAAAACCCCGTATTGTATTCTAGAGCCACTCAGCTGATCTGGGATCGGTCAGTTGTGTTCAGAAGTCCCTCAAGGGCCCACATACCAAATCTCAGAATCGTGGGATCATTAGGGAAAAAACTGGATTCTAGATCCACTCAGCTGATCTGGGATCGGTCAGTTGTGTTCAGAAGTCCCTCAAGGGCCCACATACCAAATCTCAGAATCGTGGGATCATTAAAGAAAAAACTGGATTCTAGAGCCACTCAGCTGATCTGGGATCGGTCAGTTGTGTTCAGAAGTCCCTCAAAGGCCCACATACCAAATCTCAGAATCGTGGGATCATTAGGGAAAAAACTGGATTCTAGAGCCACTCAGCTGATCTGGGATCGGTCAGTTGTGTTCAGAAGTCCCTCAAGGGCCCACATACCAAATCTCAGAATCGTGGGATCATTAGGGAAAAAACTGGAGTCTAGAGCCACTCAGCTGATCTGGGATCGGTCAGTTGTATTCAGAAGTCCCTCAAGGGCCCACATACCAAATCTCAGAATCGTGGGATCGTTAAAGAAAAAACTGGATTCTAGAGCCACTCAGCTGATCTGGGATCGGTCAGTTGTGTTCAGAAGTCCCTCAAGGGCCCACATACCAAATCTCAGAATCGTGGGATCATTAGGGAAAAAACTGGATTCTAGAGCCACTCAGCTGATCTGAGATCCGTCAGTTGTGTTCAGAAGTCCCTCAAGGGCTCAAATACCAAATCTCAGAATCGTGGGATCATTAGGGAAAAAACTGGATTCTAGAGCCACTCAGCTGATCTGGGATCGGTCAGTTGTGTTCAGAAGTCCCTCAAGGGCCCACATACCAAATCTCGGAATCGTGGGATCATTAGGGAAAAAACTGGATTCTAGAGCCACTCAGCTGATCTGGGATCGGTCAGTTGTGTTCAGAAGTCCCTCAAGGGGCTACATACCAAATCTCAGAATCATGGGATCATTAGGGAATCTCCGCGTAACGCTCTCCGCGTGACGCTCCCCGCGTGACGCTCCCCGCGTGACGCTCCCCGCGTGACGCTCCCCGCGTGACGCTCCCCGCGTGACGCTCCCCGCGTGACGCTCCCCGCGTGACGCTCCCCGCGTGACGCTCCCCGCGTGACGCTCCCCCGCGTGACGCTTTTTCATTTATGTGCCATAGTAAAGACATAAAATGTCAAAATGCAGATTAGTTGGATATGTAGATCAGAATGAAGTGTATAGTTTGGTGGTCTGGATGCTCGCAAGCTCGCATCTCATAACAGGATCACAACATAACAGTTTAGAAACGTAAATGTGACTTTTCATTTGTGACTCATGAGCTGCTCCGCGTTGAACGGAATTGAAGAACTCACAGTTCTTCTTGTAGAGTAAGGTTCCAAGTAGTTGCCGGGGTGGGGGACAAACTTGATCGTTCGAGAAGGTCTCGTCCGATAAACGAATTCGGGAGGTAACTATGCAGCAACAATAACTGAAGCAGCACATTTTTCGTTTTCTATTGATTTTCACGTAAAACCAATGCGTTACTAGCGAAGTTAACTCCCTCAGTTTTCATAACAGGAAAATCGTTTGCCACTTTTTGAATTGCTCGCATTTTATTACAACATCTCATGATCCCTATGTCCTTTTAGTATCAAGGAAAGCTGATTTATTACGCAAAATTATAAAATGTTATTGCTAAGTAACCATAATGAACTGATAATGTAAAAAGAAGGCACTAGGTAGGTACATGGTAGGTTTACTACTGAGTATTGGCACTTGTACGCAGTAGGTACTAGTCGATGCATAGACCTCTGATCAGCTGATGGGCTCCCAATGCTGACGATTTCTATCGTATTTATTCTCTGAAGCTGAAATTATGAGACGATTGAAATTATTGGCTCATTCCTACTCAGCTGAGTGAGCTAAATTGTCTCCTGTTCATCCTAGGAAGTTGATATTTGATAGGGAGACTCTCTGAGACACTAAGAGACGATTGAAATTATTTTATCTTTTTTTTTTTTTTTTTCGATTCTTTATTGGCATAGTTTGTTAACATACAGCCATAAATGAAAATACAAGCATAAATCTTCTGGTGTTAATTTTTTAAAAAATATTTACAAAAACATCTTATTATCTAGACTTATATTCTAATATCATTCTCTTCTAAAAATTCCCATAATAATTGAAAAATAATAACGTTTTCCCTCTCGTAAAATACATTTATAAGTAAAAGGTATTTCCAACATCCTATATAGCTTCTGGAATAACCTGTCCCTAGAGACAGTATAATGCTCACACTGCATTACAATATGCTCCACACTTCCTTCTTCGCCACAATGAGGACATGAATCGTCCATTATTTCGTGATCGTTGCTCCTAGTCACCCTAGCCAAATACGACGGACACAGCGTATGATTACTCCTCAATCCACATAGTACTCGAACAAATTTCTTGTTTGATATATGTTTGTGCCATGGATCGCTTTTTATCTGTGGGTGAATATCTTTGAAAAATCGGCCTTTGTCACAATCAACATATCTATTTTGCCCTTCCACTCTTACGTTTTTCTTGAATGCACTGTAGAAAATTCCTTAGGCAAAAGGCATTCCAAAACTTTACCTGTCATAGCAGCAGTTTTTGCAGCCCTATCCGCTCTCTCGTTATATGCCAAACCACTATGTGCCCGAACCCATACAAAATGAACGTCAATATTCGTATTTCCACAAAACTTCACCAATTCAACAATCTTGGCTATAATATGATTGCTGAATTTAGTCAGCCTATCACTGGAAATCGCTCTTATCACGCTGTCAGAATCAGTGCAAATTATTGCATGGGTATCATTCGAATTGGCATTGCTGACTATATTCAAGAGCTAACTTTATAGCTGTGGCTTCCGCAGTGTATATATTATCTTCGTCGGGAAGTTGGAATTGTTTTTCTATGTCGTTCGAAATGTCAACAAACTTCTATTTTATCTTACAATAAACAGCTCAACAATAAACAACTCAAAAAACAATAAACTCTCTATTTTATCTTTCCCAATCTGCTGAGTGAGCTAAATTCTTTACTGTTCCCCCTAGGAAGTTGAAATTTGATAGGAAAACTCTCTGAGACACTCGGCACCCGAAAAGCCGAGTTTTGATTGATAGATGATGAAAAGTCTGGATGAAGAAAAACGATTTATTAGCGAGAAATGAAATATCTCGAATGCCGGTGTCAAGTTACAAAAATAGTTGATGCGTTCACCATGGGGGGACCATCGTGGAAACCAGAAACTCCCTATTCTCGCTGTCTCATCAAACTTTGTATCCACATTTCAAACGGGTTATTTTTTCTCCAGAATATCAAAACGCCCCGGGGAGTTTCCCCAAGACGAGCGCAAATTGAGGTATTTTTCTAAAAAGTAAAAATGATGCAGGACTTGCCGTCTTCCCGCTCGAACACAGCGATAAAGTGAGAGAAGATTGAATACATTCCTGATTACATGAAATGAGGAATTTTTTTTCTCCTCGTCTTCTTCCGAATTTCATTCCGTAGATAAACTGAAATATTCACCCGCCGTTCCTCCTGCTTTCATTATAAAGTAACTTGACCGAAATTGAGCTGGCGAACTGCTCCCCAAACTCGTTACGCCGGTCTGGTATAGTAGTTGGCATCGTAACCTCGCCATATTTTCACGATTTTAGACGGTTAGAAGTAAAACGCGGAGCTAGGATATTCAAAATTAGTTTGTTAAAATGTATCAACCTCAGTAGTGCCTGCGGTCCTGTACCAGCGGTGGACCATCTAACTAGCTGCCCTTTTTTTCTTTTTAGGTCGTCCCTCTGAACCTTGATCATATCGGCAAGGATCTGAGTGTAAGAGGGACAACCTATTTGAATAGAGTTAGGAACCTAAGCATGAGAACAATGTAACTGGCTCATTGAAGACCGAATCATTGGAGTCGTTGTCAGTGGCAGCGTGGACATGGAGCAGACCTGGCGGGCTAAGATTGGTAAATATAATACAAATGATCTGCGGGAAGCGATATCTGAGCTAAAAGGAGTGGCAACCAATATCATAAAGGTCATTGCCGCGACCGTATCATGGCGCGGGGTGTGGTGCGGGAAAAGAGCCGCGGGGTTACTCGAGTCGAGCATTTCTGCGGGAGTGCTCCGTAGTATCACCACTCGTGTCCTCAGGGGCTCTTACCTCAACTGGTAGTCATTTTATAGGGGCACTTCCTTTCATCCTTCTCTTCCTCCTCCTCCTCCTGCGACTTTCTCTATCCATAGAGCCGGCGTCGGGTAGATCTGGGCGTCCTCCCCACATTATTTTATTTATGTTGTTAATTAATTTTTGCCAATTTTTGTAAGAAATCAAGCTATTTCAACGGCTTGGAAATTTTTAAAATCAAAATTTTTGAAAAATTTCTTCATTGAAATCTGTTTTGAGGTTTTCTAAAACGATTCCTGAAGTTTGCGCTTTTTCATATATACATGTGTGTGTGTGTGTCAATCCAGACCATTACACACCGTGGAATTGAGATAAAAATTCCGTTCTTGCGCCTACAAATCAAGCTTTCCAAACGAACGTTTTGAGCATATCAAATTGGTCAAATTTCAAAAAATGTGCAGATAAAATCACTTAAAATGGCTAAAAACGGCTAAAAATTGTTAAATTTATAATTTTTAGAAGAATATTGCTCAAATAGGTAATGTTTACAAAATATAAAATAGAACACTAAAAAATGTATTCACAAAATTATGCTGAAAAACGTTCTTGAATATAATTAAAATTTGCTATACAATCGATAAAAACTGCAAAAAAAGGTTAAAATCCAAAATCTTTTTTTTAATAGCAAATTACTATTTAGAAAACGTTTTTTGACATGAAAATAATAGTTAAAATTTGCACACAAAAAACTCAATTTCAAAGCAATTTACCTTAATGTAATAAGATAACTTAGGAAAATTCGCTCATTCAATCATGCTGCATGACGAACTTTTTTCGTTCAATTTAATGGTGTGCCCCGCTTGTGAGAGGAGTTTTGTATTAAAAAAAAAAAAAAAAAAAAACGAAGTGTGTGTGTGTGTGTGTGTAATCATAATTACTTAAATAAACATAATGGATAAACGTTTAAGGATCCTTAAACGATAAATATTATGTTAAAGGACAAAAAAGTCTAAAATTAGTTTTAGATTCGAACCTTAGTCGTAGGTGGTGTGCCCTAAAGTTAGACACCCTGTATGTAATAAATACACTTTGAACTGCTAAAAGAGTTAAAATCTAGAATCCCTGATAGAATCCCATAAAACGATTCCCATGTGAAAATCAACATTCTAAAATTATTAGTCGGATATACTAGTATACCTATAGCAGATACTGATATACCTACTATAGCAATAGCATCAAACTAAAAGCCTTGGGTTCACATTAGACTTTAGGTACTAGTCATCACATCACGACTGGAAGTTCGTCATGTAGACTTAAGAAGGAAGCGTGGAGCATCTTTGACACGAGCCAATAAAGAGAAAGTACCTGGAAGAAAAACTTCACTTAGAGAAAAGTCGTAACGAGAAAGTCGCGGCTGTTGAGCTTGAGATGAAATTGAGCCAACTTGTTGAGCGCCGCCAGAAGTCTGAACCAACTCCCAACTGATATCAGTTATCTCTGTCGTGACCATTCAAACTGAACAAACACCTGCCTTGTTTGCAAAGTGACTTTTCCTCCCGTAGAAATATCAACAGCATCTCTCGCTGGAATTAAATTAGTTCCATCAGTTAGATCGTGCGTTGGTTAATATTTGTCTAGCGAAAAATGTTCTGTCGAGTTCAAAACATACTCGTTGTGTCATCATAACTAAAATCCGAAATGTTGTGAACGCCTCAGAGAATCAAGAAAAATTATTGAGTGAATACGACATGAATACGAATTAGAATAACAAAACGAAAATATTCTGGACTTATTTACATAACCTATGAGATAACAGTAATAACTTCGATAAAAAATAAAAATAAAAATGTCTGCCAAGTTGGTTGTGGCACATAGCTTCCTCGTTTACCTATCGTCTTCTTTCAACGGGGAAACCAGGAAAGCGCCAATTGCCTAAATATATAGTAGGAAAGCGCCAGTTCTGGCTTTTAAAAGTTATAGGAATGCGCCAGGTGAAGTTCAAGGACTTCTCCAAGCAAATATCACTGTTATGCTAGTTTAATAAATGTAATAATTAGAAGAATATTGTACATCGGTCGTCACAAACTTAATGTCTACTTGTTTATATTGGGTTCGGTAATAACATCCTACCAACTTTCAGAAATTCAAGTATGGTGATGTTGCCGTTCTTGTATTCTTCGTATTTACTTTGGATGCAGTCAATTTGAAGCGCCTTTTTTTTTTAGTTACTTTTCTTCCTTTTGTGCCCTTCATTTTAGGTAGGTTTCACTCTGAAGTTTTGTGAGTGTTATTATTAATGTGTGTATTGAGGGCTTTGGGCTGTAAAACATGTCGTTCAGGTGTCGATGGTAGTTTTTAGGGAGTTTTTTGCGACGTGTTTCGTACATAGCTTGACGTACACTTGGCACAACCTCGTGTGTAAGAGATTGGTTGGAAGTATCGTGTAATACTTGCCTTATGATTTTTGCCGGTTTCACTTCCAACATTTCCATTGCCTTGCGCTTGCAGGTTTTCCGCAGTTCATTTCTGTCGATCTGTCGGTTAGAGAGCTCGTCGTGAGAATGAGAGTGTACTTCCTTCACTACACTATTTACACCGGAATCTGTATAAATTGTACATGAACACTGTCGACGCGTGCACCGCCAACGAACATTTCCGTCTTGCAGGTCGCGAACTCGCCTAAACGTAAAATTACAGTATAGCAAACCATCGTTTTCTTTGTTGGTTGATATTCTCTTCAACTCCATAACCAAAAACCTCCGGCCGACTACTCTGTTAAACAACTAATCTCACGAGCACGTTTATCGACTAACTGACCTTATCGAATTTCTTGTTTTGACAAGTGCGGAGTGAGTCCGGAGTTTGACCGTCGTTATCTCACTGGCGCTTTCCTATAACGTTAGCTGGCGCTTTCTTTACACTTCATATTGGTAAATTTCAAGGGATTGGCGCTTTCCTATTGCAGCCCTTTCAACTATCATCCGAATTTAGGCGAACTCGATCGACTAAAGAGTGAAAGGATGGAACATATTGGAATTCACGTTTGCTCATGCCCAGAATGATGTATTGATTTGGTAACAATGAAACTGATAGGGGACCACCTAGGTACAAAGTAATCCGCGCATTCTCTTACAATTTCATCGAAATCGGATGGAAACTGTGGAAATATTAAGGTCGCTACAAGGATTTTACATAGGCGCATGCGCAGTAGCTATCAATGATTCAATCATGTTGAAATTGATATAGGATGACCAAATCGTTATCTCCCAACTATCATCCGAATTTGAGCGAGATCGAATGACAAGGGCGTGAGAAAATTATGCTTGGTAGAGTTTCCGTTTGCGCATGCGGAGAGTGATGTATTGAGTCAAGAACGATACAACTCATAGGGAACCGTCTTCCCCCTAGTGCGCATATTCTCTGAAAATTTCATCCAAATCTGATAAAAACTGTGGAAAATAAGCTTGTTACAAGGATTTGCGGACGCGCGATAAACACACACACACAGATGGACAGCCACGGAACCAAAGTGGTTCAGAATGGTCTAAACCGTAAAATGCGAGTGGAAATTTTGATTTTGGAGACCGTTGGAGATTCGTGAAAAATGAAGAAGCCTTGACGGGTTGCAACGGGTGTTCAGAGTGAAGCATGGGTTGCATTATTGACTGTGATGGAAGGGAATGGGATATTTCGTGCAAAGCACGGAACGGAAAACCGATTTGGCTCCAAAAATTTTATTACGGTTGCCAACACGAAATTCGGAGCCTTTTTTCGCACGTGGTTGGTGTGGTGCACTCACCACGTATCATCGGCCCACCTATCTACTACTGCTATGTATCAAATTTTGAAAAGTAAGATTACAACTTCTCTATAATAAATTACATGCTCACTTTCAAATATGGAAATACTGTAACAGATTTCTTTTTTTACCTTGAAATTTGATAATGATGGTCTTATTTGGTCCTTAGAAGCTATCTTAAATGAGCTGTGAAAGAATTCTGTCTCGGAGTCCATTATTTGGAAATGGCATTGATCGATGCCACCCGTGGTGAGGATACCCTTGGCAACCCGCACTACGGAAAAAACTTCACCTATACAGTGGTTCACAGTTTTTTTATCTCTTGCATCCTCTCTTCTTAAATTTTTGTATCCATTTGTATTCTGCCCCAAATTTGTTCTTTTGAAGTCGGAACAAATATTATCTTCATTACAAGTCAAATAAATTGGAATTTTAAAATTTACATACTCAATGAGTGTTGAGAAAACCATTATTGAGTATATGCATGAAAAACAAAATTCCAGCTTCATAGGTTGAATAGCAAAGAAATTCGCTCCAGACTCAATCATATGATGATAGAAACTTCAATCATTTGAAATTCGGTAATTATTATATTTTATCTCTTCCACGCAACACTCAGGGAAGTACAACAAGCCTACAGGATTCCGTGCTTGGGACCCAAATTCCCCTCCCTGTGTGGTTTCATATACAACCCGATACTTGATAAAATTGTAGAGTAAGGCCCAGCGCACACGGTGTGACTGTTTTGAAACTGCCGTTGCAAACCAGTTGCGCGCGCAACTGTTTTGTGACCTTGACAATGTATTGGAGTGGGGAGGCGCACACGACGCGACTGGGTTCTTGACGATCTCGAATCAGTCTGAAACCTATCGCATACAACCGTGGACCCGCGGTTCAGTTGCACGAGACCTCGTGGTGTTTTGGTGGTATTTTGACAGCCATAATAGTGTGGATCTCAAAATGAATGATCAGGAACTCAACATGAAGCTTGTTGGAGAAGCATGAAGTTCTGTTCTGCTAAAGGTAACTAAGATTTGGTTTGTTCAGCGTTGGCAGCGAAATTTCTACTAGAACTTCAGTTCTAATATCTACTAGGACAGTGATGTGCCTCGAAATCTCAGTAAGACCGAGACTCCGTAAGGAACGTCTACTTTCTGGTCTTAAATGTACTTTCTTCGAATAGATGGTGTAATGAAAGTAAATGGATTAGTGTAGGCTTAGTGGAAACCATCGTGGTCCAGGAGTCGGTATATATATGTATGTACCTTACACAATAGGCCACTGTACGGAAGAAAAGAACCTGTCGGAAGGAAACCTTCCCTACTGTTCTCAACTCCCGTTATCGCCCACAGTTAAGATTTTCTTTTTCTTTTCAACCATCCCCTTTTCTTTCCCACACTGCCACTATCAACATTATCGCTCCTCGCCTCTCCCCACTTTCTTTTTCTCTTTCTCTTTGAAGGGAACTCGGATGCTCATTTTCTCCCCCAATCTCTCAGTCGTTTCTTCCTCTTTCTCTCAGCCCTCCGACCTCGTTACCAGCCAGGTACATTATTATGTTTCCCGGCGTACCCCCCCCCCCCCACACACACCCCTTCACGACCACCCCTTGATTAACAAAGTCATGGAAATTGATAATGCAAATCTACTTCTCTTGTTTTCAAAGACGTGAAATTCATAAAGCGTCGTCTTCTCTGCTGATTTATTATTGAGAGACTCAAACAAATAACAAAAAGCTCAAAACTCATCACCGAAAATTCTAGTTTGTTGGTATATATGAGGCGAGTAGTTTCAAAACTGGCTCAATCCACATTTTTTCGAAATACACTTTTAGCATGAATATGCTTTAGCCGTGACCTAACTACCGAAAAATGTCCCACGAGAGTGCAACGCAAGTAGCGCCAATAATTGTGATGATTTCCGCTTACAACCGAGTCGTTGCTAGGGATATGATACTTCGTCGTTTTTCATCCCACAAAATTCGTTGACCATTCGTTCGAAAGCTCTCGATTTATCCAACCATACTATATTAACTACTGCGAAGTGCGTGGCCAACAAGCTGAGTTATGACCATGGTTATATGAATAATTGTTTACACACAGGTGATCATTCTCAATAATTGATATTGTGAACATGATTGCAACCGCTTGTTAATTTCTGATGATTTCATTGAGCTGGTGTTTCGATGATTTGATTCATAGCAGGTGATCCGAATATTGTGAGAACGGTTAGATTTGTGAAGCGGTGGTTAAATTATTTTAATAGGTAATTTCTATACTTTACACTATAGGAAGCTGTAATTTCGTATGTAGCCTCTTTAGCCTCTTTCTATAATAAAGTGAATGTTTACTCGCGAGTTTCTATTAGGAGATCATCATCTCACAAGAGCTCAATCGTCGTGATCATTTCTATAATAAAGTGAATGTTTACTCGCGAGTTTCTATTAGGAGATCATCATCTCACAAGAGCTCAATGGTCGTGATCATTTCTATTATAAAGTGAGAGCGAGGAGCTAAAACATTTTTTTGTTTTGAATGATAAACAGAGTTCAGAGGCCGATGGGGGGTCGGGTTCAGAGAATCGACGAGGAGTGAGTCGTGTACGGCTAAAGCATATTCATGTTTTTTAATTTTAGCCGTCAGGCTCAAAGGAACTGTGGCTTTTTTCCAATTTCTTAAAGTTCACGATGCACTCTATCACCCTGTGACGTCTTACGGACCAAATCCGGTTCAATCCAATAGAAAAACCCCACTGAAGTGGTGGTTTCGCGTCAAAACTGGCTCAATCCATGCTTCTCAGTTGAGCCGCTAGGAGCGCGCCTGCCTTTGGCAAATAGCAGTTCATCACAGTCTTGTTTCCGATTTGTTTTGTACTAGTTTTGATTGTGTTTGTGATTCATGGTTTGATTTCCGTCTGAACAAGAAGATCAGTGACATCACACCGAATCAAGTACCTATTGGAGTCTCCATAAATCCAGCAAAAATCACGGATGTGAAAAATCTCCTAAAACATTTCAGTGACAACTGGAGTGAAATGCCAGTTTTGGAATTCTACAGAGACGTAGTGAACCATCCCACCACAGACGACTCAGGGGATGAAGAAGAGAGGTGCGAAAATATTGATGCATCCGAGTCAGCTTTCATCTAAGAAACGTTTTTGTTCCGGTCTTCCGGTGTACACAGTTTCACCCATTTTCCCGCTATGTTTTTTTTTCTCTCTCTCTCTCTAGTTTAATATTAAATTACTTAATATTCTATCATTTTTCGGGGTTTTGTAAAATAATAAAGATCTCAAATGTTTCTACAAGCCTGGTTTCTACATAGGCAGTTGCTATGCAGTCGTCTTTTTTGCAACCTACAAGCTTCTTACCATATAAATACCGAAAAAATGTTATTTCCGACATGAATAGTAGAATTTTAAAGGATACTCTTAGGAATATGGCAACAGAGCTAAGTCAAACCACCCGAATTTCATCAAAACCGGCTCAATCCAACCTTTGATTTTGAATTTTGAGGAACCCAGACCATTTTCAAAGTCAAAATTTGTGATAAAACACTCTAGGGCCTCCAGTTTAAGCAATGAAATGGAACTAACGTGGTTAAAATGGAGTGGTGTACAGGGAAACGTTTTTTGTGTTTCCTGAAAAATTTTCAAGTATGGATTGTGCCAGTTTTGAAACTACTCGCCTCATATCCTCCTACTCTATTGCAAGACTTCTCAACTGACATCCTAAGTGTAAACGATGTCCAGGGCACGAGGCGTTCCAGAAACGACACGAGCACCTCCCAGCACCTGTCTTTTCTCCTCCGTTTGTTAAGGGCCGATTACACGAGCAACAAAAGTTGCGCAACTCCAAAAAAATTGCACTAGAAAAGTTGTACGCAACACAAAGCAATAAAATTGCCTCGTGTTGCGTCAAGATGTTGCAAGGAATTAATTGCACTGTGTTGCACCAATAAAGTTGAGCAATAGAAATTGCTCAATTGTTTCGTTTACACGGGTGACAACAGTTTGCGCCATGGGCGGTGAAGAGGTGGTCGTCGCTGCTGCTGTGGTCGTCGTTGCTGCTGCTGCCAACCAAAGGAAAAAGAGGGGAATTTGGCAGCGCCAGTTTCTGGGCCAGAGAGAATGTGGGTTGGCTCTCCCCTCTGAAATTCTTTCACGTCAATATTTGCTCATAAGGCCATGCTGCACAAATAAACTCTATCTTTGCTACGTTAAAATTCTCTCATGGGGCAATGCTGCACCCACCAGTGCAGTTTCACGTTAATATTTGCTCATAAGGCCATGCTGCACATATAAACTCCTATCTTTCCTACGTTTAAAATTCTCTCATGAGGCAATGCTGAACCCCACCAGTGCAGTTTCACGTCAATATTTGCTCATAAGGCCATGCTGCGCACATAAATTCCTATCTTTCCTATGTTAAAATTCTCTCATGAGGCACTGCTGCACCCCATCAGTGCAGTTTCACGTCAGTATTCGCTCATAAGGCCATGCTGCACCCCATCAGTGCAGTTTCACGTCCATATTTGCTCATAAGGCCATGCTGCACAATAAACTCCTATCTTTCCTACGTTAAAATTCTCTCATGAGGCAATGCTGCACCCCATCAGTGCAGTTTCACGTCAATATTTGCTCATAAGGCCATACTGCACAAATAAAGTCTCAATGTGATTGGCTGTTTCGTTCCCTCTCCCGACCCAAAGCCGAAAAATTGCCGCAATAGTGCAATAATTTTCCAAACCCCTTGGACTTCATTTCAACACGATGCAACAGTTGCCGAGAGGGCTCGTGGACCTGAAATGTTGTACAACTCCCGTCAATTAATTGCCTGCAATCTTCGGCAACTTTTTCGAGGAGAGAATAGTTGTCCAACTTTTTTGAAATAGTTGCGCAATACTTTTTTCTGCAATTATTGCCGGAAAAAATCGCTCGTGTAAAAGGGCCTTTAGGAGTATCTCAAGCCTGCCCTCTGCCGCCGCACGACACTAGCGCTCATTGCGAATACTGAGGAAATCACAGTCTGACCGGCTATGTGGAGCAAAGTTCTATGATTGTTCACTAGTTGCTGTTGTCCTCTGTAGTCTAGTGGGTAACGTAACGGATTACTGAGTCGAAGGCTCCGATATCGATCCCAGAATCAGGATATTATATTTTTACATTTGAATTCAACCTCCAAACAGATTTTTAAACGTCATTATTTTAAATATTTTAAGCCATACTTTTGAACGTCATTTTGATCTATTCATCTAACTTAATCTATATTGACATTTTCATGTCTTTGCCCTGGCACATTGCACAAAAAACTGTCACGTAACGTAACGTAAATATTGATATTTCATGTCTTTGCTATGGCACACAACCAAATTTTCGTTATGTCACGTTACGTTACGTAACGAAATATGCTCAATTTCTGATGATTTCCGCTTACAACCGAGACGTTGCTAGGGAAATGGTAATTCGTCGTTTTCATCCCACAAAATTCGTTCACCATTCGTTCGAAAGCTCTCGATTTATCCAATCATATTATGTTAACTACTGCGAAGTGCGTGGCCAACAATCACAGTTATGAGCATGGTTATTTGAATTATTGTTTACACACAGGTGATCATTCTCATTTTGACGATTTCCGCTTACAACCGAGTCGTTGCTAGGGAAATGGTACTTCGTCGTTATTCATCCCAAAAAATTCGTTGACCATTCGTTCGAAAGCTCTCGATTTATCCAACCATATTATGTTTACTACTGCGAAGTGCGTGGCCAACAAGCTGAGTTATGAGCAAGGTTATTTGAATAATTGTGTACACTGAGGTGATCATTCTCAATAACTGATATTGTGAACATGATTGCCACCGCTTGTTAATTTCTGATGATTTCATTGAGCTGGTGTTTCGATGATTTGATTCATAGCAGGTGATCCAAATATTGCAAGAACGGTTTGATTTGTGAAGCGGTGGTTAAATCATTTTAATAGGTAATTTCTATGCTTTACACTTTAGGAAGCTGTAATTTCTTATGTAGCCTCTTTAGGACATTGACTTGACGATGCCCAGGGTCCGGATCAGATGAGTGGCTTTTGAAGCTAATTTCTATGTTTTACACTCTAGGAAGCTGTAATTTCGTATGTAGTCTCTTTAGCACATTTACGTGACGATGGCCAGGGTCCGGATCAGCTGAGTGGCTCTTAGAGCTTGCATACGAGTCTGCAGGGGGGTAGGTGATGT